>CM023098.1:20719643-20828825 GCA_013103745.1 Gardenia jasminoides | reverse complement strand
AATTTAGGTTACCCCGAGGATAGGCAACCACTTTTATACCTTCGCTCTGAGTGGGCTGTCTGCCTGGTGGATCAGCGATAAACTAAACGGAAAGTGCGGAACAAACCCCCCTAGACTGCACAAACTTCACCAGAGTTCAATGCCAAGTTTCTTCCTCCACCTGTCTAAGAGAAAGTGGAGGGATGATTTCACTGCATGTAAGTAAGTAGATCTTGGAGTGTTGCGTAGCACGTAAGCTCAATTACCAAGCTGGTCCAAGTTCATCTCCCACTGTTGGTTACCCAACAAAAAAGAGACGAATAAGGAGACTGCAAGGGGTTAAAATGTAGAACTGTGTTTGGCAGCACCAAGCAATGTACTTTAAGTGGAAATTGCAGAAGGCTCAAAAGGATCATGGGCTAAGGCTCAAGATTCAATGCTGGTAAGAGGAACGCACTCCAAAGAGTAGCCGTAATCCAAGGGCTGGACATAGGGTGCCCCAACCCAAAGCTTCAGCGGAATGTGGGCCGGTAATTCCGGCCCTGATCAAGGATCAATTGCAGATAACCTTGGTAAACAGACAGAGAGGTATGACCGAAGTAAAGGCATGCTAGGGAGTTCCACAAGAAGGCGTTTTCACCCCTATTGTATCACGTGGTTTCGTAAGGCAGCACAAACCACCGAGGGACGCTTGTTGGTAAGAAAAATGGGAGCCTGCCTTAGACGTGTTAACATCAACCTGCTCCTCACTAAGCCCAAAGGGAAAGACGACCCACCGGCTAATAAGCCCAACACAGCCAAGCTAGTGTAAATAGGAATCACCCAGCTACAGAGTCTGGCGCTACTGACGCATGTTCCCGGACCCCGCACGGAAGTAAGGCTGAAGGTAACCTCGCATTCACATCGCCATAAGATTTTGACTGATCCCGCTCATTCTTTTGTGAATCCTCCTTTCGAAAAGCGGAGCGGCGATAAAACCTACTGGATACCATATACGATCCTGAGGTTAGAACGCCCAACGTGGGGAAACAAAGCTCCATACTATTGGCATAAGAATTTGTGATGTCCGATGCAGGTGAGGAAAATAGTATGGATTTGATTAGTCCATCTGGACATAAAGCGGGTAAGACGTTATCCTAGAAATTTACCGTCAGCTCGCTATCATGCTAGATTAACACCGTAGGCTTTAAATCGTGGAACTTTTCCATCCCTCGGAGTATTAGTACTTTGAAGTTTGAAGGAAGTGGACAGCGCTATCCGCCCCTACCTCGGATTAAAGCGAGAAATTAAGGAGTCTCCTGGCTACTGCTTCTGCATTGATAAACCTCCTGGGCTGGATAAAATGAAGTTAGAGATGTGCCTGCTGTATGATCTCCTCGATGTATTTCCAGAAAGTTAGAAAATCTCTCTCCGAACGAACGATAGCGTTTACATTGATTTATAAATGTGAACAAAATGCCTAATTTCTAAGACTCATCGTATTGGCTCCAAATGACTAAAAGGAATTGAAAATTCATAATTGCAGATTTATTGGAGCTGGTTTCATTAGAGAGTAGTGATTCACCTCTGGAGCACCCCAAAATTTTGTTAAAAGTAAAGGACGAAGTTTGAGGTCGGCATTGATTACTGAGACCTGGACACAAAAGAATAAGTAATCCTTGGCCGCTTATAATTTAATTTGATCACACTCATAAGGATCCTAGTTTTTCTAAACTAGACCGTGCGGTACTACCACCGAGAATAAGGAATAAGATAAACCAAACCGCTTTTAACTCGAAATAAAGGTTTGAATTCGCGGTGGGCTGCCTGTTAACCAACGCTTCCAAAGATTACATGGATTTGATGCAACGCAGTCTTTAAAACCCTATTTGACCGCTTGTGGTTGTTTTTATTGATGATATCCTGAAAATTCCAAAAGCACTGAGACTGCTGCTCACCACTTGAAGATATGCTCCAAACTTTGGGCAGTAACATCAATTGTAAGGCAAGTTCACCGTTTGAGTTTTGCTGGAAAAGCAAGCACCTTTAAAGTGGTTAAAATTTCTAGTGATCGGATTATTGCGTAATCCCTCCAAAGCAGAGAGAGACAAGTGGATTCAATGTAGCAAACCCACCAGGTTTGGAAGCTTGCCTAAGGTGGATACACCGTCAGCTTCATCAAGATTTTCTTAGAACTATGGGACCAATTCTACCTAGAATTGACTAAGAAGCATGTTAAGTTTGTTTTGGAACCCGGTTTGAAATTGGGCTTTCAGAAGAGTTAAATAGGACGCTTGACAACAGCCTGTTGACCTCACAAATGGAAAAGGACGTGGTTTGGGGTTTATCTGCCTCGTTAAGGACTAAAGTGGTCCACTAAAACGGGAGTTATTGCCTATGCTCTAGAAATTAAAACCTGGCCAGAGCAAAACCATCCAACACACATTTGAGTTGGTCGCAAGCATTTTATACTGAAAAGTGGGAGATACTGAGATGAATGGGTGACATTTTTTGAGGTTTTACAGACCACAAAAAGTCTAAGTATTTATTCTCTCAAAAGAGTTAAACCTAAGACAGCATGGTCGGGTGGAATTTCTTGAGGAGGATTGCTAGACCTAATCATACCACACACTGAAGGGCTAATATATGTATGCACTAGTCGTAGTGCTCATGGTTAAGTAAATGGAAATGTTAAGTAGAGGGTCATGTAATGAACCTACTCTAGAAAAAGAAAGTCAAGAATTTAATGTTGAAGTTCCAAATAATCGGAACAATATATCAAAGTAAGTACAAAAAAGCTGACCATGGTGCAAAGTGATTGAAAAAGGTGAATAGGGAGAAAACATTGGATTTTAAGCTAGGACCGGCGAATCTGAAATTAAGATCATGCTAGCTGCCGCATAAAATCGGGCATTGAAAAGAAATATTGGCGGTTATTGAATCGAACTAGGTATGACTCATTCATCCCGGAAGCAATAAATGTACCAAGACTTAAAAGGACGACAGTGGAAATGGAAGAGATGGCCGGATTTGTTCCGGACCCGCCCGGTGCATCGCCAAAGCTCGGAACACCAAAACCCCGGATCTTTGCAGAACCGCTAGAGATACACCAATGAAAATGGATCATATCATGGATTTTGTCACCGAAGCTGTCGAAGTCAAAAAGGAGGATGATGTACTTAAGTGGATAGATCGACGCCCAAGAGACCGGCTCATTTCTACCGTAGTACAAGGAAATGTCCTTTCTGAGAAGTTTGCTATTCTACTTGTACTTACGAAATTGTTAGACTCACTGCAAAAATTCTCAGGGGCATCGCTTCTATAGAGATCCGTCTGCTCGAGCCCGGCAAAAGCTGGCAAGAGAATTTGGGGACCAAGGTTGGGTTTGAGTAATCGCCATCATCCCCAAATGTATACTGGCCAGCCCTGAGCAATCTGCACTTGGAAGATATGCTAAGGTCATGTATATTGATTTTGGAGGAGTTGAGTCAACATGCCACCTAGTGGAATTCTACCTATAACATAGTATGTTTCCACCCGGGATAATTCTTATGGAAGTAACTTTTGGCTGGAGTATATTGTATCACCTATTCACACGGCAGTGAGAAAAGAAAATTTTGGATCCAACTACTATTCTGGCTGAGGGAGGTTTTTGTAGCAAGGTGAGAAGGCGGTTCGGAAAAGACCCAACACAAAATGGCTGTTAGGCATGCCATAACTCAAGAAAAGACGAGTTCGAAGGTGGGACAAAGTGATTTCGGTTGTTCTACAAAGCGAGCCAGATCCAAAAGCTGAAGAACCAAAACCACTTATATTGGACCATTTGAGATTCCTAAGCCGAAGGGTAAGGCATACCAGCTGATTCTGTTCCCAGTACGCTTCAAAGATCCACAATGTTTTCCATGTGTCCATGCTTCTTAAGAAATACTCATCCACTCCAAGCCACTGTTACCTTGGGGAGAGGATTGAAGTATTTAGAATCCTGTCCAGAAGAGCGACCTGTAGAACCTTTTGACAGAAGAAAGACTTGAGGAACAAGAAGATCCAATCGGCCAAGTTCTTTGAGAAATCATGCCTCATAAAGCAACTGGAATTGGAGCAAGAGAATGAAGAGTCATCTGGGAGTTATTTACCTAGAAGGTAAGGAATTGCACAAAATTCTTTAGCGTGGAAGAAGATGAGGGCCCCGGAAATCTTAAATTATTTTAAAATGTATAATACTATCTAAATTATGGTTTATTTATTTATTTATGAGTAAAATTGTGCTTTAAATTGAATATTTTACAATTTATAAGTATCATCTTTATAATGACAGTTTACGCTGTATATACTAATGGTTAGACTCTAATTTTCACCGAGCGCGATTAGCTTAATTTTAAGCTGAAATTAAGCCTAAATGACAATACTTGAGGATAATAATAAGTTCGGACAGCATGGAATGGACCAGTAGCAGGGGAAAGAGATCGTGATGCTGGCTTATTAAAAGCTCAGTACACTTTTCCTAAAATGTGTGGAAAGCACCCTTGGCCATTAAAAGGTTTGACTCTGCCATATCTTCTCCTGCCTCATTTTCAGCTGCACCCTGGTAGAGTAGAGAGCCGGGGAGGAAGAAAGCTTGAGAGAGAGAGATTTTGCTTCAAGAATTCTTCCAACTTTAATCCAATCTCTTGAACTAACTATCATCAACCACCATCATCTCTCATCCTCCCAGCAGCCGAGAGAGGAGAGAGAGAGAAGGAGTTGTGGGCTGAAGTTCTTGGAGAAAATAAGAGGTAAGTGGGTTGATCTCATTTTGCTTTTCTTCCCAAAATAAGTTGAGTTGTGATGAGTTGATGATGATATTATGGTTTGATCTTCACCCCCCACTTTAACTGCAGCCAACCAAGGAAGAGAAGGAAGGAGATCCAAAAAATTTGGAAGGAAAAGGAAAGCTGTGCAAGGAAAAGCTTGTGTGAGCATCTTGGGCTTGATCTTGCACTTGAGGTTGATTTCTTCGACAAAACTTGAAGATCTTGAGTGGGCTTGAGCATCTTGGAGGCTATATCAAGTTGCTTGGGAGTGTTTTTTCTGGAGAAAAGTTGAGTGATCTTGTTGGGCTTTGCCGGATATCGTTGGATCTTGGTAGATCCAGTAGAGTACAGGCTTGAATCTTGTAGATCTAGCCTTAATAATGTTTGAGTGTGTAGATCTTGAAGTTAATATTGATAAAAATGAAATCATCCGAAAAGATGAAGTTGGGCTCTTGATTCCCAAACCCAGGTAGCGGGACTTGAGGTGGATTCTAGGTAGGGACTTGAGAGGACTGATTGGGAATTGTTTGTTATTTGTGAACTTGTTTCGATATGGTTAGAAATTAGGGTTTTAGTTGTTGAAAAGTTTGAAGGAAAAAATGATTAAAATGGCCAAAACCACACCGAAAACTTCTATGTTTGATTTTGAAATTTTGTATTCACCGTGATGAATTGTTTAAGAAAATATTCGATATGTACATTTATCGGTGTATGATTTTGAAAAGATAACGATAATAGTATTTCATGAAAATTGGGTGAAAAATGTCATTTGAGGGTTCATGGTTTCTTTAATGAATTTTGAAAGAAAGATTGTAGTTTAAAGTGTTTTGAAGTTATATTAACGCATTTTCAAGAAAAAATGTTGAGTTTATGTTAAAGATGATTTTGGGTTGATAATTTTCTTTGACTGATTTATTAAAAGAAAATGTGGAAAATGCTTAGTGAGTACATCTAACGTATGGTTTTGAAATGAGATAATGATTTTTCAAAGATTCTTGAATTATCGCATCTTGAAATGAAAATGAAAGTGTTTCTTTGAGAGAACTTTTGGAAAGAACATTAATTGAAACCGAAAAGCGGTGTAAATGAGTTGTTTTGAATAATGAGAGGAACAGATTTCAACCTTGTTTTTTACTTGTTTAGGGTTGAAGAGGAGTGAATCGACCCACGTAGAAAGTCGAACCTATTACTTTGTGTGAGTTTCCATGCACATTTATGTGCTATGTGAAATACTGAAATGATGTGTATTGTGGTGATTGTACTTGCGAAACCTGATTTTTGAACCATTGTAGGCAGTGTGTAAGTTTATCGTGACCCTCTTATCTAAAATAAAATGATTATCAATAATCTTGTAAGTGAATGATAGTAAAGTAAACTGAAGTGCTAGAATGTTAGCATTGTCTAGTGGTACCGATGTGTTTGAAAAGGTCGAATGCACAGGACTCTATATCGGTCAGAACCTTCAAATCGCCGTGAGGGTCGGGCATAGGCCGGTGAAGAACGGGAAGAGCCATAGGGTTATTTCAATGTCAATAAGGGCACGGTGACTTAACCCATCGGTATCAGACTGCGTTTCGGTGACCGAGGGCTCGCACCAACTCCGCCTCTAAAGAGCAACCGACCACCGACACCGAACAGACTCGAAAAATGAAAAGTACTGACTTGGCTTATGGACTTGTCCCAATTGAAAGAGTACTTCTAAACCACTGTAACCATCGTAACCACCGTGAACCACCGTAATCCAATCGTGAACAGGCACATCGTGAAACCAATCCCACCGAACCACATCCATCTACCGTATCAAGTACCACCGCATAAACTACCCGCTTGAAGAACCAGCTGGTGAAATAGGGTTTGGGAGGAGTAAAAAGTGGAGTTCTACATGGTAGGGTGGTGATAAGTTGATGAGTGTCAACCACTGTCCGGGACAAGTTTAATGCGACGGCGTGGACTTGGCTCCCAGAGCCCCTGTATCCTCACTTGTATTGTTAACCTTTCTATCTGCTTTTACATTCAAGTGAAATCAAAGTGAATATTCTTGTTGTTATGTGAATTGCATGTTTTTGGGAACTCACTGAGAGCTTTATATGTAGCTCACCTTTTCTCCCATTTGTTTTCCTTAGGTGAGATGAGATCCGATGAGGACCCACTACCCTTAAGATTAGGTTATTCCTATTTTGATGTTTTTGAAGAATTTGGGATGTTATCTTGGAAACTTTTATACAATGTCTTTGAGAACCACATGATGAAACAAAGTTGTAGGGATGAATTGTCTATATATTCGGATTGTAATTCAATGATATGTATTGTAAAGCTTTGTCTCTGTTATTTTGGGTTAAGAGTGTTATCTTGTTAAGTTGAACTTTTTAAGTGGGAGTGATTATAGAGTGATGAGTCCTCATGGCGAGGAGCTAGGCAAAGGGCCCATACACCTGGTAGCTATAGAGGTGGGTCACAATACATCCATATAATTTGATTAATTTAATTCACATTCATTCATCCACTAGGGTTCCACATACCTTTACTGTTACCATTCAAAAGAAATTCACAACATTTTCACCAATAACAAAATACGTAAATAATTACACCCACAATTCAAAAGTCTCGACTGGACTTGAAATTTTCTCACCCAATCTAACATTCTGGAGAACCCTGGAAGGGAAAATATATTGGGGTGAGCTTTTGAAAGCCCAACGAGTCCCAAACACATAATCGTAGCACATTGACATAGCATGCTTTCATATATCACCTTCACATGTGGAAAGTTCCAAAACAGTAATTTCTATTTCAGGAAATTCATGAAACAGTGATTTCATAGATGAATTGGTCAAATAAATGGTAGCAATCACAGTGGAAGGATACAGTGCTTCCAAGCCGGTTAGTATAGAGTCTTCACTGCTTCCCATTCGCCAACCCCTTACTCCCAACTTCGGGCCCGAAAACCAACGGTCGGTAGGTGGTGTACACTCGAGGTAACCTTAAACGGTCCCTGTGGTCCGCCGACGCATCTCACCGACAAACCTTAATGCCGGTTCGGAATAGGCCAACTTGCCTCTGGAGTTTTGGATCCCGGCCAACGGTCATGCACGCTTGACATACACCGCACAATTACTACAAATTTAAAGTTGTTTTTGTAAAACGGTAGGGTCGGTGTGATAAAGTACACACTCGGCCCCTCCTTTTGTCAAATCATTTTGAAATTTGATTCAATAATTAAGTGATATAAGGGTTCACTTAACAAACAAGTACATTCAATCCAAGTAATACTCAATAAATAATTACACTTAGCAACAAGTAGCACTTAAGGAGCAAGTATTTTCAATAACGAATAATACTCAATAACAAAAGATTTTAATGACAAGTAATACTTATTAATCAAGTATTTTAACTATCAAATAACACTTAATAGCCAAAATCACTTAACAACAAATTGAAACCCTCACCTTAGTTAGGTCAAAGTGGATTTGATGAGTCGAAGGTTTCGCGCATCCACCGCCCCTCATTTGTTTCACCGACGGATCCTGAGGTACATAATTATTACATTAACTTTTAATTAATAAAATCAATTTTGACCAATTCACTACTTTTATAAAAAAAATAAGGACATATGCAGGTTTTATTAATCGAGTTAATATTATGGCAAAACGGTGGTATGAATTTCGAAATTGGAGGTTTTGGTTAGTTAGGTCAGAATACGTGAATTTCAAAAATTTGGCAAAATTAGGATTTAGAAATTTTTTTTTTGTAGTTGATATTTAAAAGGAATTTGGTAACATAGTGTATGATGTTGGAGAATCTAGAAGAAACTTGCCTTGGTAAGAAAATTGACTGACGGTGTTTAAATTTGTTTGTCGTGCTACAAAAATGAGTTTTCGTGACTTTGGTTTGAAAACAATTTGATTTCATTTTTCCCGTTTTGGGTCTTGTTGAGGTATAATACATTCATGGAATTAAAACAAGGTTTGTAAATCAAAATTTGAATTTATAAAATAAAAGTTTTGTCAAATGACCAAAGGTAGTAATTGAAAGTTTCATAGGGTACGTTTGTGTGAAAACCAATTTGCCATGGTTTCTTTCCAAAAATTGAATTAGAAATTCTACTCCTGCGAATTACATGATTTTGGAACCGTTTAAAACTAGACTCATAGCTCTTTATTTTCTCAGAAGACATCCAATCCCAATTCGGATTAAAAATCATTCAAATTTGGACAACAATTTTCGAAATCATCATATTTATCAAAAACACAGTTTTGATTTTTAGCGATGTTCATTAAATCGCTACGGTGCGTAGAAAATGAGTTACGGGGCATGTGAGGTACCGAATCGAAGCTCTTTGGGTCTATTTTCAAATGCCCTTGACGGCACATGATTTGGACTTATAAACTGTGAGATACGTGTATTCTATTTTTGACCATTTTGTCCACTGATTTTTCTGGAAAATGCTAGCTTTTGAAAATTTTTTTTTTGTAGAATTCCAGCTTCAAAGCAACGTGGTTAAGGGCTCATTTTTAATTCTAGCATACTAATCAGGTTTATCAGAATGTAACACATCCATTTAAGAACTCAAGGGCTTAGGCACATGGTTAAAATTTGAACAAAAGCCTCAACCAACAATGTCTCAAGTTTGGAAACCATCAAAACCGGTTCTTTCCCTCTTATTTTCCTTTCTTGATACAAGATTATTTTCTCCATTCAAAAGCCAAGTATTAGGTCATCACACATCCATTTCTTAACTGACCGAGAGTGATTCATGCAAAGAAAAATAAATATACAACTTTCAAAGGATAAAACAATGACTTAAGCTCGGCATAGCTAAAATATTTTGGTCCATGAAGAATTTTTAACTATAACCCCACCGATCAAGTGAAATGGAACACATGCATGTGCTGATTTCAGTTAGTCATCAACAAGAAAAGCTTCGGGTGAAGCAGGGCAAAGCCCTTCAGCTAACCACATTCCAAAACAGCAAGGAAATCAAGGTTTCTAAGCAATAATAAGGCACAAGGATAGGTTTCCACCATTTTCGATGATTGAACATGGAGAATCAAAACTAGAACTACCATTTGAAACTTCGGGAAGCTTAGAGAAATCAAGAACAATGGCTTCCTCTCGATTAACTAGATTTCCAGCAAGAAAAAAGGATGCAAGTATGAAATGGTAAGATTTCAAGTCATCTATCACATGCATGGCCATTTTATCCTTCAAGATGACATTTTTGAAAGGAGAAACTGTTTCTTTAAGCTAATGAGGATATAAAAAATGAATCATACCTCCAACCAGCTTCAAGAGACGGAAGAGCAAGTGGTGTGTTGGCTGAGCAGCTCCGGTTTCCAGCTACAAGAAAGGAGATAAGCTAAGAATGGAAAAATTTGTAAGCTGCCAAGGAAGTTTTACAGGAAGCTAACAGTTTTTACCTTTTGCTTGATCAAGAAACGGATGAAGAGAGGACAAGGCAGCTCCTTCCAGTTTCCAGTTCAGTTCCAGCAGCTTCCAACCAAGGTTAGAGCTCTTGGTGCAAGACTGAATTAGCCAAGAAAGAAGCAAGAAAAGGGAGGGTGAGAGAGAGCTCTCGGTTGAGAGCTTTGGAGAAGATAAATAAGCTGAAGTGAAATGTGAGAGTGAGGAGTGAATTGAAATGGATTGGAGGTGTTTAAAGCCGTTGGAATTCAGATGGCATTGAAGGGAGAAAATTTTAGACTTGCCTTGCTCAAGTGAGCATAAGGTGGCTGGAATAAAATGCCAAATGGCAACAAGACTTTCTTCCATTGGGCATGAGGGGAGGTAGCTCTCGGTTGAAACAATTTGAGGAGTAGCAATGGAGAGATTCAATTGAAGCTGCCGGTAGTGATGAAACTTGTTCAAGTTATCAACTTATTCCTAGCAAGAAATCGACAAATGGTGATCATGTAGATGTGAAGAGGGGTGGCAAAATTTTCCTAGCTGGAAATGTGATGGAATTCCCGAATTTGCTTGGAATGTTTCAGCTTTACCCTAATTTGATTTAAGGAATGTTGAATGAAATCGGTTGAAGGAGAAAATGGTTAAAACCTTGTATAAATGATGGTAGTGATTTCAAAGCAATTTGTCTAGGTATTTTAAAATTGAGTGAATTAGGTATATCTCACTGGATGATTGAATTGGTCATTAATTATTGGGGTGAATTTCAAAAGTTTACGTAAGTTTCCCGAGTTATCATTTTACAATAATTTTGATGGTAAAAAAAAATTTATTTATTTATATATTTTTTTTTATTCAAGCACATGCTCAAGCAAAAATTTATAAGAATTATTGAAGAAAATTTTAAACAAGATTTAGGGTTTAATTCACGGCTCTCACAACCTCCCCTACTTAAGAAATTTCATCCTCGAAATTATTACCTCTTGTCATCTGAAGCTCTGGGTACTTCTGGTTCATCTCTTCCTCTAGCTCCCATGTGGCTTCTTATATGTCGTGATGTCTCCAAAGAACTTTCACCAAGGGAATCTGCTTCCTTCTTAAGACCTTAACCTTTCTATTGAGAATCTTCAAGGGTTTTTCTTGGTAAGTCAACGATTCATCTAGGTCGACCTCTAGGGTTGGTAAAACATGAGATGGGTCCTTGTGGTATTTCCTCAACCAAGATACGTGAAAAACATTGTGGACTTGAGCTAAGCTTGCAGGCAATTCCAACTGATACGCCACTTTTCCAATCCTTTGTAAAATTCTGAAGGGACCTATAAATCTTGGCTTAAGCTTCTTCCCCTTTCCTGACTTGAGACTTCCTCTTAATGGCGTAACTCTTAAGAAAACTTCATCCCCAACTTGAAATTCTAAATCTTTCCTTCTGTTGTCGGAGTAGCTTTTCTGGCGACTCTAAGCCACTTGAATCCTTTGACGGATTAACTTGACCTTTTCATATGCTGCTTCATCCCATGGTATCCTTTCAGCACCTAGAAGTTTCCGTTCTCCTACTTCATCCCAGTATACTGGTGATCTACACTTTCTTCCATACAATGCCTCATATGGGGCCATCTGAATCAAGGAATGATAGCTGTTGTTATAAACAAATTCCACTAAAGTTAGATGCTGGTCCCAACTACCCCCGAAATCCATAATACATGCCCTCAACATGTCTTCCAAGGTTTGTATTGTCCTCTCCAATTGTCCATCAGTTTGAGGGTGATAAGCAGTACTAAGATTTAACTTGGTCCCTAAAGCACTTTGTATCTATTGCCATAACCTGCAAATGAAACGTGGATCTCTATTTGATACTATACTTACTGGCACTCCGTGTAATCTAACAATTTCATCCAGATAGATCTGAGCCAGTTTTTCCATTTTATATTTCATGTTAACCGGTAGAAAATGGGCCGACTTGGTTAACCGGTCTACTACAACCCAAATTGCATCGTGACCTCGACGTGTATGGGGTAATCCAGTAACAAAATCCATAGTAATTTGGTCCCATTTCCATTCAGGCACCTCCAATGACTGTAGTAATCCTGAGGGTCTCTGGTGTTCAGATTTGACTTGCTGGCACGTCAGACATGACTGTACAAACTGAGCTATGTCCTTTTTCATATTATCCCACCAGTATAGTTTCTTCACATTTTGGTACATCTTGCTCCTTCCAGGGTGAATAGTATATTTAGACTTATGTGCTTCTGCCATAATTTCTTTCTTCAATTCATCCTCATCAGGTATCACCAAACGGTTTTGGTATCTTAAAATTCTGTCATCTCCCAAATTGAAATTAGGTAATTTCCCTTCTTTCACCTTACTTACCCACTTTTGCACTAGAGAATCCTTGCTTTGAAATTCCTTAACGCGTTCAACTATGGAGGAATTTATGGTGATACTTCCTAAAATCACTTTTTGTTGCACTAACTGGGGACTCCAAGCACTAACTTCTTCCAACATCTCCCACTCCTTAACTATTAGTCCAGAAATCTGAACTTTCCGACTCAAAGCATCTGCTACTTTATTGGCCTTTCCTGGTTGGTATTTGATAGTACACTCATAATCTTCCAAAAACTCCATCCATCGCCGTTGTCTCAAGTTTAGTTCCTTTTGAGAAAATATATACTTAAGACTTTGGTGATCCGTGTAAATCTCAAAAACAACACCATACAAATAGTGCCTCCATTTCTTCAAGGCAAACACTATTGTTGCCAATTCAAGATCATGAGTTGGATAATTCTGCTCGTGAGGTTTTAATTTCCTCGAGACATAGGCCACTACTTTACCATCTTGCATTAAAACACACCCCAATCCTTCCTTAGAGGCATCGGTGTACACTGTAAAACTATCCCTTTCATTTGGTAATACCAACACAGGAGCTTTAGTCAGTCGACTCTTAAGCTCTTGAAAACTATCTTCACATTTCGAATCCCAAACAAAATGGCTATTCTTTCGAGTCAAATTGGTTAAAGGACCTGCGAGTTTAGAGAAGTCCTGAATGAATCTTCGATAATATCCAGCTAATCCCAAGAAACTACGAACTTCCGTTGGGTTCTCCGGTTGTTTCCAATTCACCACCGCCCTCACTTTAGCTGGATCAACAGCAATTCCCTTCTCAGAAATCACATGGCCTAGAAATGATACTTGTTTTAACCAAAAATTGCATTTACTAAACTTAGCGTACAGCTGGTGCTCCTTCAGGGTTTGCAAGACTAACCTTAAATGCCGATCATGGTCTTCTTTGGATTTTGAATAGATCAAGATATCATCTATGAAAATCACCACGAATTGATCTAAGTAAGGCTTAAAAACGCGATGCATCAAGTCCATGAATGCTGCTGGGGCATTAGTCAGTCCAAAAGGCATGACCAAAAACTCATAGTGCCCATATCTAGAGTTAAAGGCAGTTTTTGAAACGTCTTCTTCTTTAATCCTTAATTGGTAATAGCCTTGTTTGAGATCGATCTTAGAAAACACTACAGCCCCTTGCAATTGGTCAAACAACTCATTGATGTGGGGTAAGGGATACTTGTTCTTAATAGTGACCTCATTCAATCCCCGATAATCTATACAGAACCTTAAACCTCCATCTTTCTTTTTCACAAATAATACCGGGGCTCTCCTAGGAGACTCACTCAATCTTATGAAACCTTTTTCTAACAAATCTTGCAATTGCAACTTTAATTCCTTAAGCTCAGCTGGTGCCATCCGATATGGGGTCTTAGAAATAGGTGTCGCTCCAGGGGTAAGCTCAATCTTAAACTCAATATCTCTGTTAGGGGGTAAAGACACTAGTTCTTCAGGAAACACCTCGGGATACTCATTCACTATAGGCACATCTTCTAATCTCAACTTATCCTCTTGAGGGTTTATTAAAAATGCTAAGTATCCCCGAGCTCCTTTACTCAACATTTTTCTAGCTCAAATCCCTGAAATAAGTGCAGAAGAAGCTAAACCCTGCCTTGTATCAAATCTTAAGGTGGGTTCTCCCGGAATGTGAAATTCAACCACCTTCATTCTACAATCTAACTGTGCGTGGAGTCGAGCTAAACTATCCATCCCCAGTATGACATCATAGCCCTTAATCGGCAAAGCAATTAAATCTGCTAAAATTTTTCTCTCACCTACCCATAGTTCACAGTTCCTATAGACCTCATTAGTCACTAAACATGGATTCCTCATGGGAGTTTGTATTACTAGGTCAAAGGGTAAAAGGTCGGACTTAACATTGATACCACACATAAAATTAGGGTTTATGAATGAATGACTAGCACCTAGATCAATCAAAATCTTAGCCAATCTATGAAAAAGGGAAATGGTACCTTCCACTACTCCAGCTGGGTCTGGCACCTCCTGATGATCAATGGAGTAAATTCTCCCTGGCGTTCTAGGCCGATTTCCTCTATCTGTCGAAGGTTTAGGGTTAGAATGACCTGATGCTTGTGTCCCCGCTTCTTGAGTTCAACGAGCAGGGCAATTGCTGACCACATGCTCTGTACTTCCACATGCTAAACATTTCCCGACCTTCCTCCAATAGTCATTCTCATGGTGGTTTGCCTTACCACAATACCCACAAAGTTGGCGGGTCGGTGGGTTTTGCCTTGATTGAGACGGGCCACTCTTTTGGCCTCTTCCTTGTCCTGCTACAACTCGCCCTCCTCCAGACCCTCGTCCAGCTTTTTGGGGCGGTTGATTCCCTCCTGGTCTCCCGAAACTACCACTAGTCGGAGTTGCTCTTTTCCTATTTTGAAAGGCCTTAACTTGAGCCTTAGCGTTCTCCACCCTTAGAGCCTTTTCTAGGGCATCAGTGAAAGTAGGCATATGAGCAGTTGCTAAAGCCTCTTGAATCTCAAAATTTAGACCCTGGACAAAACGACGCACTCTCCGAGGTTCTGTAGTAATTAGCTCTGGGGCAAACTTAGACAGACGAGTGAATTGGGCCTCATATTCGGCCACACTTAGGGTTCCTTGGCGCAACCGTATAAATTCATCTTCCCGTCTTTCTTGAACTAGAGGTGGCAGGTATTTTTCGTTAAACTCCCTGGTGAAATTGACCCATGTCCATGGGGTCTGATTTCTAGCCCATTTTTCCCTAATTACATTCCACCAGGCTCTTGCAACACCTTCAAATTGAAAGACAGCAAAAGTCACCTGCCGTACTTCCGTGTAACCTAAAGTCCCAAAAATGTTAACCATGCTTTCTAGCCACTGCTCGGCTATGTCTGGGTTAGGTCCTCCAGCAAACTTGGGAGGGGAGAACCTTTGAAACCTTTCCAGGGCTCTGTCTTCACCTACTTCTAGTCCCCTCGGGTCTATTCTAGGCCCTTGATCCTGTCGATCAGTCACACGCTCTAAGAGAGTGGTCATTCGGTTCAAGGCTTCTGCTATAGGGTCCCTCGCTTCCTCACCGTGCTCGCGATTGAGGTGGGCAGTAAACGCCTTTCCCTCTCCTTGGTTTTGTTCTTGCCTACGAGGTCTTCCTCTTCCTCTTCTTCCTTCTTCCATTTCTCTTTTACATACATACAAAGATTTCATTTTATAAATATGAATTAGAAAAGGAGAAAGGAAAACGGTTGCAAGTAACATTAATAAACATAAAACAACTTACATTAATAACAAAACACCATACATCAAGTTCTTAAAACAACACAACACGATAATCATAACATCCACGAATTTCAAAAACATAACATCAATCTAGTATAGTCATCCAACAAAAGCAAGTGGGACCCCATTAGGTATTCAGTCTCAACCCTAACTCAAGGGGAGGTAGGGAAATCAAGGTCCTCGGAAGGGTGTCACTGAGAGGGCTATAGGTAGGTGAAGCCTCCCGATCTCCTTGGTAATCATCCCCCTCAGCATGTCCTGGGGATACCTGTCCAACACTAGAACTCTCACCACCTTGGCCTTCTGAATGAATTTCCACTATCTCCTCAATCATCGTCTCACACTCAGCCATGATGCCTGCAGTGCCATCACGCACAGTATTAGACAGTCGAATGAAACGGGTGGCTATCTCTTCAAGCTCCTGAACCCTAGCGCGTAACATTTGATTCTCAGCCCTTAAATCTTCTATTTTTGCATTTACCCTTCGAACAGTACGGGCTAAGATCTTCCTTTCTTTCACAACTGTAAATACCACATGATTGGGGTAGGCATAATCCCTCAAACAGCTACAGGGATTGGTCTTGGAAGCAGGACTCCAATGAAGTGTAGGGCCTCCTGTCTCGGGCTAATATCGTACTAGAGGCAAAGGCATCCTAGGTGGAACAGGGTTACCGTTAGCTCCGTTTCCAGCCATAACCTACAACCATAGCCAACTTTAAGTAAGTTTCTAACACAACTTATAACTTCAATTATTAATTTCTACCTTTAAAAATCAGGTCCTCATAACCTTACAGGCCAATTTCTAACCTAAGCTCTGATACCACCAAATGTGGCGGCCCCACGTTTCCTAAGGCGAACCATAGAACCCGCGGCCGCCGGCCTAGCTCTCGCCAGGACTCGGTCAATCCAACAGTTTAACTTAGGGTTTTCAATAGAAATACATCCATAGAATTTGATTAATTAATTCACATTCATTCATCCACTAGGGTTCCACATACCTTTACCGTTACCATTCAAAAGAAATTCACAACATTTTCACCAATAACAAAATACGTAAATAATTACACCCACAATTCAAAAGTCTCGATCTGGACTTGGAAATTCTTCTCACCCAATCTAACATTCTGGAGAACCTGGGAAGGAAAAATATATTGGGGTGAGCTTTTGAAAGCCCAATGAGAGTGCCAAACACATAATCAGTTAAGCACATTGACATAGCATGCTTTCATATATCACCTTCACATGTGGAAAGTTCCAAAACAGTAATTTCTATTTCAGGAAATTCATGAAACAGTGATTTCACAGATGAATTGGTCAAATAAACGGTAGCAATCACAGTGGAAGGATACAGTGCTTCCAAGCCGGTCAGTATAGAGTCTTCACTGCTTCCCATTCGCCAACCCCTTACTCCTAACTTCGGGCCCGAAAACCAACGGTCGGTAGGTGGTGTACACTCGAGGTAACCTTAAACGGTCCCCAGGGTCCGTTGACGTACCCGACCAAGCCCTAATGCCGGTTCGGAATAGGCTGACTCGCCTCTGGAGTTTGGGATCCCGGCCAACGGTCATGCACAGTTGACATACACAGGCACAATTACAGTAATTTAAAGTTGTTTTTGTAAAACGGTAGGGTAGGTGCGATAAAGTACACACTCGGCCCCTCCTTTTGTCAAATCATTTTGAAATTTGATTCAATAATTAAGTGATATAAGGGTTCACTTAACAAACAAGTACATTCAATCCAAGTAATACTCAATAAATAATTACACTTAGCAACAAGTAGCACTTAAGGAGCAAGTATTTTCAATAACGAATAATGCTTAATAACAAAAGATTTTAATGACAAGTAATACTTATTAATCAAGTATTTTAAATATCAAATAACACTTAATAGCCAAAATCACTTAACAACAAATTGAAACCCTCACCTTAGTTAGGTCAAAGTGGATTTGATGAGTCGAAGGCTTCGGTACCCACGTCCTCATTTGTTCCACCGACAGATCCTGAGGTACATAATTATTACATTAACTTTTAATTAATAAAATCAATTTTGACCAATTCACTTCTTTTATAAAAAAAAATAAGGATATATGTAGGTTTTACAAATCGAGTTAATATTATGGCAAAACGGTGGTATGAATTTCGAAATTGGAGGTTTTGGTTAGTTAGGTCAGAATACGTGAATTTCAAAAATTTGGCAAAATTAGGATTTAGAAATTTTTTTTTTGTAGTTGATATTTAAAAGGAATTTGATAACATAGTGTATGATGTTGGAGAATCTAGAAGAAACTTGCCTTGGTTAGAAAATTGACTGACGGTGTTTAAATTTGTTTGTCGTGCTACAAAAATGAGTTTTCGTGACTTTGGTTTGAAAACAATTTGATTTCATTTTTCCCGTTTTGGGTCTTGTTGAGGTATAATACCTTCACGGAATTAAAACAAGGTTTGTAAATCGAAATTTGAATTTATAAAATAAAAGTTTTGTCAAATGACCAAAGGTAGTAATTGAAAGTTTCATAAGGTACGTTTGTGTGAAAACCAATTTGCCATGGTTTCTTTCCAAAAATTGAATCAGAAATTCTACTCCTGCGAATTACATGATTTTGGAACCGTTTAAAACTAGACTCATAGCTCTTTATTTTCTCAGAAGACATCCAATCCCAATTCGGATTAAAAATCATTCAAATTTGGACAACAATTTTCGAAATCATCATATCTATCAAAAACGCAGTTTTGATTTTCAGCGATGTTCGTTAAATCTCTACGGTGCGTAGAAAATGAGTTACGGAGCGTGTGAGGTACCAAATCGAAGCACTTTGGGTCTATTTTTAAATGCCCTTGACAGCACATGATTTGGACCATTTTGTCCATTGATTTTTCTGGAAAATGCTAGCTTTTGAAAAAAAAATTTTTTTTGTAGAATTCCAGCTTCAAAGCAACGTGGTTAAGGGCTCATTTTTAATTCCAGCATACTAATCAGGTTTATCAGAATGTAACACATCCATTTAAGAACTCAAGGGCTTAGGCACATGGTTAAAATTTGAACAAAAGCCTCAACCAACAATGTCTCAAGTTTGGAAACCATCAAAACCGGTTCTTTCCCTCTTATTTTCCTTTCTTGATACAAGATTATTTTCTCCATTCAAAAGCCAAGTATTAGGTCATCACACATCCATTTCTTAACTGACCGAGAGTGATTCATGCAAAGAAAAATAAATATACAACTTTCAAAGGATAAAACAATGACTTAAGCTCGGCATAGCTAAAATATTTTGGTCCATGAAGAATTTTTAACTATAACCCCACCGATCAAGTGAAATGGAACACATGCATGTGCTGATTTCAGTTAGTCATCAACAAGAAAAGCTTCGGGTGAAGCAGGGCAAAGCCCTTCAGCTAACCACATTCCAAAACAGCAAGGAAATCAAGGTTTCTAAGCAATAATAAGGCACAAGGATATGTTTCCACCATTTTTGATGATTGAACATGGAGAATCAAAACTAGAACTACCATTTGAAACTTCGGGAAGCTTAGAGAAATCAAGAACAATGGCTTCCTCTCGGTTAACCAGATTTCAGCAAGAAAAAAGGATGCAAGTATGAAATGGTAAGATTTCAAGTCATCTATCACATGCATGGCCATTTTATCCTTCAAGATGACATTTTTGAAAGGAGAAACTGTTTCTTTAAGCTAATGAGGATATAAAATGAATCATACCTCCAACCAGCTTCAAGAGATGGAAGAGCAAGTGGTGTGTTGGCTGAGCAGCTCCGGTTTCCAGCTACAAGAAAGGAGATAAGCTAAGAATGGAAAAATTTGTAAGCTGCCAAGGAAGTTTTACAGGAAGCTAACAGTTTTTACCTTTTGCTTGATCAAGAAACAGATGAAGAGAGGACAAGGCAGCTCCTTCCAGTTTCCAGTTCAGTTCCAGCAGCTTGCAACCAAGGTTAGAGCTCTTGGTGCAAGGCTGAATTAGCCAAGAAAGAAGCAAGAAAAGGGAGGGTGAGAGAGAGCTCTCAGTTGAGAGCTTTGGAGAAGAAAAATAAGCTGAAGTGAAATGTGAGAGTGAGGAGTGAATTGAAATGGATTGGAGGTGTTTAAAGCCGCTGGAATTCGGATGGCATTGAAGGGAGAAAATTTCAGACTTGCCTTGCTCAAGTGAGCATAAGGTGGCTGGAATAAAATGCCAAATGGCAACAAGACTTTCTTCCATTGGGCATGAGGGGAGGTAGCTCTCGGTTGAAACAATTTGAGGAGCAGCAATGGAGAGAATCAATTGAAGCTGCCGGTAGTGATGAAACTTGTTCAAGTTATCAACTTATTCCTAGCAAGAAACCGACAAATGGTGATCATGTAGAGGTGAAGAGGGGTGGCAAAATTTTCCTAGCTGGAAATGTGATGGAATTCCCGAATTTGCTTGGAATGTTTCAGCTTTACCCTAATTTGATTTAAGGAATGTTGAATGAAATCGGTTGAAGGAGAAAATGGTTAAAACCTTGTATAAATGATGGTAGTGATTTCAAAGCAATTTGTCTAGGTATTTTAAAATTGAGTGAATTAGGTATATCTCACTGGATGATTGAATTGGTCATTAATTATTGGGGTGAATTTCAAAAGTTTACGTAAGTTTCCCGAGTTATCATTTTACAATAATTTTGATAGTAAAATTTTTTTTTTTGTAATCAAGCACATGCTCAAGCAAAAATTTATAAGAATTATTCAAGAAAATTTTAAACAAGATTTAGGGTTTAATTCACGGCTCTCACACCTATTATAGGCACAAAATGGGTTTTTAGAAATAAATTAAATGATAAGGGTAAAATTGTGAGAAATAAGGCTAGATTAGTGGCCAAGGGTTATGCTCAAGAGGAAGGTATAGATTTTGATGAAACATTTGCTCCCGTAACTAGATTAGAATCCATTAGAATGTTTCTTGCATTTGCTTGTTTCAAAGGTTTTAAATTGTATCAAATGGATATTAAAAGTGCCTTTCTAAATTGTTTTATTGATCAAGAAGTTTATGTGGATCAACCTCCCGGTTTTGAAAGTGATAAATTTCCAAATCATGGGTTCAAGCTTTCAAAAGCCTTGTATGGTTTAAAACAAGCCCCTAGAGCTTGGTATGAGCGTTTAAGTGGATTGTTGATTGAAAATGGTTTTAAAAGAGGTATTGTAGACACTATTTTTTTTACAAAACAAAAGTTGAATGATGTCCTTATTGTGCAAATATATGTTGATGATATTATTTTTGGTGCCACTAATGAGCGTTTGTGCAAGGATTTTTCCGCTATCATGCAAAATGAATTTGAGATGAGTTTGATGGGAGAATTAAATTTCTTCCTAGAACTCCAAGTCCTTCAAACTCATGAAGGAACTTTTATTAATCAAATAAAGTACACAAAAGAACTTCTCAAGAGATTCGACATAGAGGATTCAAAGCAAGTTGGGACACCAATGTGTACACCTACCAAACTCAAAAAGGATGAAGAATGTACAAGTGTTGATGAGAAGAAATATAGAGGTATGATCGGAAGCCTACTTTATTTAACCGCAAGTAGACCGGATATTATGTTTGCTGTTTGCTTGTGTACTCGCTTTCAATCTTGTCCTAAAGAATCTCATTTAAATGCCGTTAAAAGAATTTTTTGATATTTGAAAGGAACTTTGAATTTTGGTCTTTGGTATCCTAAATGTCATGAAGTTGCTTTATGTGAATATACGGATGCTGATTTTGGTGGTTGTAGAATTGATAGAAAAAGTACTAGTGGTTCATGTCATTTCCTTGGTAATTGTTTGGTATTTTGGTTTAGTAAGAAACAAAATGCTATTTCTTTGTCTACAACCGAGGCGGAGTATGTCGCCGCTAGTGCATGTTGTGCTCAATTGTTATGGATGAAACATACCTTGAATGATTTCGGGTTGTTGTATGATAATATGCCTATTTACTGTGATAACACAAGTGCATAAACTTGACAAAAAATCCCGTACAACATTCTAAGACAAAGCACACAGACATAAAGTATCATTTCATTCGTGATCTTGTTCAAAAAAGTGAAATTTGTGTGAATTATGTTTGTTCAAAAGACCAAATTGCCAATATTTTCACAAAAATTTTGCCCCTAGATCAATTTATATATTTACGTTTGAAATTGGGAATTTTAGAAAAGAACTTTTAAATATTTCTGGTCAAATTCTATCGAACGTCTGATCCTAATGAATGGACGTCCGACAGTGTTCTTAGCTGTTTTCCAGAAAATTCTATCGGACGGATGTGTCGGACGCTTCACGTCGTTCGGGCGTCTGACACACCAAAAGTCACAACTTATTAGGTCATTTCTCTTCATTTCAATCAGTCAAATCTCATTAATTCGGACGCACCTTCCCAACCACCAGCCTTCAAAAAACCCAAATTTCCACTCAGACTTGCAATAAATTTCAAAATTGAAAACACAAACTCTCTCACAAGCCTATTGCTAGCCGTGATCCTTCAACTTTTCTCACCATTAATCATAATCCTTTCCAACCCAAATCTCCTCAAAAACCCTAAAACTAAACTTCCTTCCTTCTTGGGTAGTTTGATCACGACATTATCATCAAATTTGGTGTTTAAACACTTAGCATCTCATTCCTCATCTTAGTCACCACTTGAAACACACACACAAACACAATGGTCCGAATTCGTGGGGGTTCATCAGCTACTGGACACAAGAGGACTCTCAGGGATGAAGAAATACCAACTCCAACTACCAAGCGGACTTCAATGAGGAAGAAAAAGGGTTCTACAAGCACTCAAGAAACTCGTAATGCTCAAACTGATTCTCAGGTTACTTCCCAACCCCCTCCGTTACCTCAATTCATAGATGATGAAGCCAAAGAAAAATTTGCCTTATTTTCACAAAAAAGCTTCATCATCCAGAGATCAATCAATCCTTCTGAGTTTAGAAAGATTAATCTCCATTCCGTACTTAAGCTCTTCGAATTCCAGAAATGGTCTCACATTATCACTATGCCAAATGTTTATTATTCTGAGATGCTTTATCAATTCTTTACTAATCTTAGAAAAGGCAATGCTTGTGATGAATTAAGATCTCGTGTAAATAGAGTAGATTTGGTTTTTGATTCTGATGTGGTAAATGAAATCTTGAAAACCACTATTGAATTTGACTGCAAAAGTAAAATTGCCAACTTTTTCTCTTATGAAGAAAATCCAACTAGCATCAATCATTTTAATGCAGAAAAATTGATGTCATACTTTCAATCTCCCTTTCAAACTCCTGTTGATGCTAAATTGGAGGACCTTTCTCCAAAAAACTTGATCATTTTCTCAATCATTTCAAACCTTCTTGTTCCTACTGATGGGCATCGTACTGATGCAAACAAGATGGAATTATATCTTTTCTATTGTTTCGTTGAGAAAATCCGCATTGACTTTGGTTTTGTTATGTGCAAGTTTTTGATGAAATTGTGTACTGACACTAGGAGAAAATTGTCCTATGGCAAGTTCTTATGTGACAGCCCCACCTCCCCCTAAGGCGTACCAAAGGGTTTGGTAGGCCGCCTACCTGACTCTCGCCAGGACTCACTCACACAAACGATCACTAATTCTTCAAAGAAACAATTAAAATTCCAATCCCCACATTTACAGTCAACTCATAGTCGATCAACTTCAACCTTACAAACCCAAAATTTCAATGATAACTTAAACCAAACGATAACTCATAAATTCATTACTCAAACTCTAGAATCCCAAAATAGATATAGTACTTAAATACACATTTCAAGTTCCACAATACAACATCCCAAATTAATAATTCAAGTCTCTCAAGACAAATACAAAAGTAAACCTTGATACTAACGTTTAGCACCTTTGTTTGGGTTCGCAATCCCTGTTAAGGAAAACAAATTGGAAAGAATGAGCTAAAACCCTAGTGAGTTCCAAAAAGGCATGCAAAGCACATAATACATATGAGATTCTTACTAAAAATTCATATTTAGAAATAAGCAAATAAGGAAAGCAAATAACATCACAAAGATAGGATACGAGTAGCCCTCAGTGGCTAAGGTCCGCGAATCTGGAGCACGTTCCTGGACTGGTGCACAAATCTCGTAGTTGACACTCCGTCAACTTTCACATACAAACAAAGTAGACCACCACTTACTCCTTTCTCCACCAAAACCCTCGTACGGGCCCGCCCACCTCACATAATTTATATATTTGTGTATTGCTCTTCAACAGGGACAAGGCCTTTTTCCAAATCCACAGCACACAACACATCTCATAGCCCAAGGTTGTCAAATCTCCTCGACCTGAGTCTTCCCAACGGCTCGAGTCGATAACTTACCAAGGGGATTAAGTATTCTAGAGAATAATAATTACAAAACACATCACATCACATCATATACTCAAAACAGAATTCACATCATCTCAAGTCAAAAGGTTCAAAACTTACTTGAAATGCCACAACAGCACTTTTTACAAAATTTACCATTCAAATAGGAGTAAGTGCGATAAAGTACACACTACTCCATTTGATGGATCAAAATCAAATTTTCACATCAAATCATATATTCAATCATATTCCAAATCAAATTCACATAACCAAGTAACATGCATGGAAACTCACCAAAATAGCAAGGTTCGGATCCCAATTTTGCTTGGTTTCAAAGCCTTCCACACTTCCTATAATCAAATAAAAGGGAGAAATAAGTTTCACCTCACAATTACTGAAACTAATTCAAATAACTTATTCATTTATTTTATCAAAATTCTTCACAAAATTCCTCTAATTTTGCTCGAATGAAAAGTAATCATTCGAGTCGAAAATCATATTAAAAGATTCCATTTTCAAACTGAGACATCAAATAACCAAACCACTCTATCGACGTACTCCATCCGGGCGACTTTTAATTTTTAAACACGTTGAAATAAAGTGAGGTATTTCACCTCAAAATCACTCATTTAAGTTCAAACTCAACACTACACTTTTAACCAAAGTTCTAACACATTTTTCCAAACAATTTTCACTAGCTCTCAATGCACAATATTCATGAAAATTAGCTAAAGTTTTCCAAACCCACAAATTTGTCCAAAATAGTACTTTTCTCTCACGGTTTAGTGAATTCCACTTTTTCACCCTTAATGTTCAAGATCTTCACTCTGTTAAAGGTCATACTCGTAGTCGAACATAATACATATTTACTTAAGCAAAATCTCATCAAAAATATCATAAAATTTTGAAATCAAACATCAAAATTTCCAAGCATGGTTCGGCCAACCCATAACTCTTCCCTTCAAATATTCAACAACAAAATCTACTTTCTAACCATAAAATAAACTCATTTCACGAATATCAATCCCAACCACAATCAGGTCCTCAAGTCCGCTACCTACAGCCACCTCAAGTCCACTACCTAAGTTGGGAATTCAAAAGCCCAACTCAAATGCTTCATACATAAGCATTCTTAGCAAAATTAACCGTAGAGTCTACAGATCTGACACTAATAAGGCTAAGGCTAAGAGTTTGAAGGGTTATACCTCAAGATCTTTTCAAATCTAGCAAGATCAAGAAAGATCTAATGTAGTTCCACCCACAGATGATGTTCCAAATTTTGAAACCTCGCGATCCTTCAAGCCAAGCCAAGATCTAGCTCGATCCATGGTGATTTCCTCCACAAGTTTCAAGAACAAGCACAAGACAACCCACACAAGCTTTCTTTCCTCTTCTCTTCTCTCTCTAAATTTCGGACCTCTCCCTCTCTCCCTCACTCCCACACGGCAGCCAAGAAATGGAGAAGAAACTAAGATTGAGGCCTTCAATGAAGTCTTGAAGCTTCAAGGAAGTTGAGGAAGAAGAAATGGAAGAAGCAAAAATGGCAAACTTTCTCTCCTCCCTCTCTCTAGCTCTCGGCTACTCTCTCTCTCTATGGCATCCAAGAGTGTCTGAAAATGAAGCTCAAGAAGCAAGAGAAAAAGATTTATGGAGTCAAAAAGGTGACAATCCCCTGTATCGTGGAAAAGTGGTCAAACGACCACTTTATGTCGCGTCGCGCGTAACACTCTAACTTTTACTGTTTTGTCTCATCCTGAAACTGTCCAACCATAAATATATATCTATAATATCTCTACATATGTTCGGTTTCATCTCAAAGTCACTATTCATGCTTCGGAACAAAAATTAGACGCTTACACTAGATGAAACCACACACCGACAAATAATTCTTAAAAAATTCTCTAAATTAGAAAATAATCACTTAAAACATAAATTCTCTAATATTTTAATAAATAAACAAAATAAAAATATTATTATGTATTTTTAAATAAAATAGAATTTTGAGGCCCTCACATCCTTCCCCCCTTAAAAGAATTTTGTCCTCGAAATTCATATCTTGGTTTACATCCCACTCTGGATATTTCTTTCGGATCTCCTCTACTTCAATATCTACCAATTTCCATGATATTACTAATTTCATCAACAATGGTATAAATTCATCTGTTATAAGGAAGTCATCACTTAAGACTCTCCAGATGCGTATATATCCCAAAGATCATTTTATTCCATTTATGTTCCCACTAAAATTTACCCTCCATGGATTTTGACCTACAAATATTACTTCCGCAAGGGTTGCAATACTATCTTCAAGTGTTGCTCATACTTTACTCAAATCTTAAATGCACCATATTATCCTTCATAAATTTACCATAATACAGTCCAAATAAGGCTTAAGTGCTATGGTTAATCTTGTGGCATCACTATAAATCCATAATGTCCATATCGGTCGATAATAATACTTTTGACACATTTTCTTGCTAATCTTCAATTGGTGATATTCTTATAAAATTTCATCTTAGAAGTACTTCCGTTACTTATAGTAAATCAATCACATCATAATGTCTCACATAAGTCAAAGAACTAATCTCCTCGTATACCTTTACAAATCCACATATCTCATTCAACATTACCAACTTTAATTCTCCAAACTTAATTCCAATCTCACAAGGCCTTTGATGCAAATCAAGGGAAAGTCTACAAATATTTTAGGGTAAAAGTCTAAGTATAAGAATGGGATGAAAATGTTATTTAGAACCAAGGAAAGTGAATCGAACTAAGGAAGGTAAAGGAAGAATGCAAAAGAAAAGGAGCAAAGTTGACAGCTTTGCCACCTTTTTGATTTATCTGGAACTTTTATTTGTCAGATTGAGGGGCATTTTATGCCATTTCGAAGTTGGGTCACAGGGCCACATTTCATATGAGGATTCGGAATCAAATTCATACATTTCTGTGGTCAAAACAGCAATCACAAGAGTGTAGAAAGCCGTTAGGTTAAAATCAGATCTTTGGAGCAGTTTCAGAATAATGACTATATCTCCAAATAGAGATGTTGGAATTGAATGCCATGAATGGCATTTGAAACAAGATTCATAGAGCTTTCAATGATATAAAAATCAAGCTCTAAGTCATTGTCAATTGATACTAGAGAATCGAAGAGGTTGACTGAAATCACTCCCTGATTTTAACTCAGTTTACAAAGTCTCCAACAAGGATTCAAAGCAGAAATTGCGTAGTTTTGGTTCACATTCAATATACAAGTGAAAGTTGATGTTTTGACAAGTTCACTGAACAAGAACTTGCCCAAAAATTTTTAAGAAAAAGTAAAAATGAAAGCTGATTTACTCTCCCCGTTTTGGCCATCACAAAATAGAATTTCCACCAATAATCTCTCATCATTTGATCTATAATTCTTCCAACTTTTCCAAGCAAATCCACAAGATCCTCTCATTAACATATCAAGACACATCTAGTTATGATCCTTAGCAAGTACAACCATGAAGATTTGTACATAGACTACCCTAATTTAACTTGTCATCTTGAGCATTTCAAACTAATAACTCAACAAGAAAACACAAGATTCCTCTCTTAAAGTTATTCCTTTTGTCCTCAAAATCAACGTTCTACCATCAATAATGTGGGTACTCAAAAGTAAAGAGTATTTACCCCAAATCTTTATACCATATCCCTAATCTTTATACATTGTTCTCCATTCTTAGAGGGGTCTAGTTTTTCGTTCTCAACCTCGGACTCTTCTCCCCTCCATAATTCTTTAAAGGGCAGATATTTAATATAAACACAAGAAAATAGATACACTATTAGAGAAATCACTTCGAAAAGTAAGCAAAACACTTTATAATCACATCTCATAACAAAGAAGTACCAGGAGTACGTCAAAGGAGCATGCCCTTAACACAAATTATACAAAAAGTCATATCAAGTTCACAATTGCGATTAAACAAAAGCATAGGATTTCGAAAAGTTAGTAGACATGTAATTACAAAGACTGAGAACCACTCGAATGGCTTTTTCTCACCAAAGGTTACACATAATCCTAACTTCATGCTCAGCTAGTCTACCAAGCCTTAGAAGCGGAAGTTTCCGTGGAAGCACTCTCCGATGTGTCAGACTCCAAATACTGGGGATCTGCCTCAGCCATAGCGTCATTTGCCACTGCATTCTCCTCAATTCACTTAGAACTTAATCGAACTTAGGTCTCATTAACACGTAAGCATAAATAATGGCTATCTCTTACATTTCTTTCTAGTCTATTAAACTCTCAAATACTTAATAACTCTAATTCTCAGCCAATCATCAAATGATAAAGTCACCCTAGGATTAACACACAATCTAATCCCACAGTCCAACTTCCTACGAAAATGAAACCAATGTCCTCCACTAACGGTTTCCTTCCAAGGGTTATTTGTAACTTCATGGAGGAAAATTAATTTTGTCTCTTTTCTCTCAAGTTTTGGGACAAGAAAATGAAGCCAAGCAAGTGGAGTTTCTTTTCCCTTTTTCCTCTTAAAATTTCGTACAAGAAAATGAAAGATGATAAAAGGTTTGAAAGCTGGGCTATTTATGTACTTTAATCAAAACTTTTAGCTATTAGTTTGGGGACAAATGTCAAGTTTTTATTGTTTCCCTCTAAAATGTCTTTGAAACTTTGCCAATAAGCCCTTCTTTTACATCCAAATATAGTTTACATATTCAAATAAGTTTGACTATGTCAATTAAACCCTTGTAAATATTCGTAAAATAATTGAACGGAAACAAGAAGATTCGAAATTATATACATATATAAATTATTTTCCAATCACTAAGAAACAAATTTTATTCAAGGTAGAATCTTTGAAAATATATTTCGAAAACACCTTTAACTTTTAGGGTGTTACAATCTCTGTACCTTAACCCCTCGTTTGGTACGATGGAAAGGCTTAGAATGGAAAGGTCTTTCCAGTCAGAATTCTTTTCCTGCCAGAATGGACAGGAAAGAATTTATCATTCGAGTGTTTGGTAACCAAGTCAGAATGGAATGTTAATTTCTTTTCCCATATTTGGTATAATCATATTGAGAAGTCAGAATGGATTGAAGAAATTACCGTATTGACTTAATTGCCCCTATATATAACATTCTATACACATGTTGATTTAGAGACAAATGAATTATTAATTAATAAATAACTTTTTAATAGCATAAAATCACAATAACTTACTAAATGAGAACATAACATTTTAATAGCATACAATTACAATAGGTGAATACTAGCTGTAATGCAATTGTCATAGGTGAATACCAATTGTAACTACATGAAAATTTTAAATTACATGTATGTTGAATCCCGTGTATTTTTTATACATATTAAATCCGTCATTAATGCATGTTAAATTCTTTGCCCTTGATTTGCTTCTGAATGGTTTTAAGAACTATTTGTAAAAAGAAAAATATAATTGTGCCTTAGCAGATAATCTAGTGGGTTTACTCTTTTTTTTTTTTAACTTCATATGAATGTATGTTGGCATGTTATTGTTTATGTGAATTAACAAATGTTATCATATAATCCAATATTGTGAATAAAAAATATATTAAAAATGTTAACTAAATATTTTATTTCAAAGTAAAAAGAAAGAAAAGTCATTAAATAGAATTAAAATTATTCCTAAGTAGAAAAGTAGTAGACTTATTAACTAAACTCATAAAATAGTCCTAATATTTGACAAAGTAAATAACAAATTAATATATATGAAAGATAAATAGGTACACAGGAAATAGAGGCATAGAATATAGAAGGGTAATCTTGACTCCTATAATTTAGGTATTTCCTGGATAAAGTAGGAATGACCTTTCCCTAGATTTTTGTGAGGAATGGAATTCCAGGAAAAAGTTGGAATAAACTTTCCAGGGGGAAAGGGCTTTCTAGGGGGAAAGGGTCATACCAAACACTAGAATGGAATGAATAAGTTGGAAAGGCTTTTCCATTCTAGGCCTTTCCAACGTACCAAACGAGGGGTAAGGGTATCGTCCTCGACACTCCAACTCATACAAATTAGGGTTATGACAAACCTCAAAAGTCAATCAAACACTAAGAGTCACTCTTCTGCCTCAATCACTGCAACAAACTCTCAATCAAATCAATTAATATAAGGAACTCTCAAGCAGTATCACTTACTAACCATCAAGCACCAGAAACACTCTAGTCCAACTTTCCACAGGCCAGTATCCTCAACTTTTAGCCTACGATACATTACAGAGATATGAAGCCTAGACTCTGATACCAACTGTGATAGCCCCACCTCCCTCTAAGGCGTACCAAAGGGTTTGGTGGGCCGCCTGCCTGACTCTCGCCAGGACTCACTCACACGAACGATCACTAATTCTTCAAAGAAACAATTAAAATTCCAATCCCCATAGTTACAGTCAACTCATAGTCGATCAACTTCAACCTTACAAACCCAAAATTTCAATGATAACTTAAACCAAACGATAACTCATAAATTCATTACTCAAACTCTAGAATCCCAAAATACATATAGTACTTAAATACACATTTCAAGTTCCACAATACAACATCCCAAATTCATAATTCAAGTCTCTCAAGACAAATACAAAAGTAAACCTTGATACTAACGTTTAGCACCTTTGTTTGGGTTCGCAATCCCTGTTAAGGAAAACAAATTGGAAAGAATGAGCTAAAAACCCAGTGAGTTCCAAACAGGCATGCAAAGCACATAATACATATGAGATTCTTACTACAAATTCATATTTAGAAATAAGCAAATAAGGAAAGCAAATAACATTACAAAGATAGGATACGAGTAGCCCTCAGTGGCTAAGGCCCGCGAATCTGGAGCACGTTCCTGGACTGGTGCACAAATCTCGTAGTTGACACTCCGTCAACTTTCACATACAAACAAAGTAGACCACCACTTACTCCTTTCTCCACCAAAACCCCCGTACGGGCCCGCCCACCTCACATAATTTATATATTTGTGTATTGCTCTTCAACAGGGACAAGGCCTTTTTCCAAATCCACAGCACACAACACATCTCATAGCCCAAGGTTCTTAAATCTCCTCGACCTGAGTCTTCCCAACGACTCGAGTCGATAACTTACCAAGGGGATTAAGTATTCTAGAGAATAATAATTACAAAACACATCACATCACATCATATACTCAAAACAGAATTCACATCATCTCAAGTCAAAAGGTTCAAAACTTACTTGAAATGCCACAACAGCACTTTTTACAAAATTTACCATTCAAATAGGAGTAAGTGCGATAAAGTACACACTACTCCATTTGATGGATCAAAATCAAATTTTCACATCAAATCATATATTCAATCATATTCCAAATCAAATTCACATAACCAAGTAACATGCATGGAAACTCACCAAAATAGCAAGGTTCGGATCCCAATTTTGCTTGGTTTCAAAGCCTTCCACACTTCCTATAATCAAATAAAAGGGAGAAATAAGTTTCACCTCACAATTACCGAAACTAATTCAAATAACTTATTCATTTATTTTATCGAAATTCTTCACAAAATTCCTCTAATTTTGCTCGAATGAAAAGTAGTCATTCGAGTCGAAAATCATATTGAAAGTTTCCATTTTCAAACTGAGACATCAAATAACCAAACCACTCTATCGACGTACTCCATCCAGGTGACTTTTAATTTTTAAACACGTTGAAATAAAGTGAGGTATTTCACCTTAAAATCACTCATTTAAGTTCAAACTCAACACTACACTTTTAACCAAAGTTCTAACACATTTTTCCAAACAATTTTCACTAGCTCTCAATGCACAATATTCATGAAAATTAGCTAAAGTTTTCCAAAGCCACAAATTTGTCCAAAATGGTACTTTTCTCTCACGGTTTAGTGAATTCCACTTTTTCACCCTTAATGTTCAAGATCTTCACTCTGTTAAAGCTCATACTCGTAGTCGAACATAATACATTTTTACTTAAACAAAATCTCATCAAAAATATCATAAAATTTTGAAATCAAACATCAAAATTTCCAAGCATGGTTCGGCCAACCCATAACTCTTCCCTTCAAATATTCAACAACAAAATCTACTTTCTAACCATAAAATAAACTCATTTCACGAATATCAATCACAACCACAATCAGGTCCTCAAGTCCGCTACCTACTGCCACCTCAAGTCCGCTACCTAAGTTGGGAATTCAAAAGCCCAACTCAAATGCTTCATACATAAGCATTCTTAGCAAAATTAACCGTAGAGTCTACAGATCTGACACTAATAAGGCTAAGGCTAAGAGTTTGAAAGGTTATACCTCAAGATCTTTTCAAATCTAGCAAGATCAAGAAAGATCTAATGTAGTTCCACCCACAGATGATGTTCCAAATTTTGAAACCTCGCGATCCTTCAAGCCAAGCCAAGATCTAGCTCGATCCATGGTGATTTCCTCCACAAGTTTCAAGAACAAGCACAAGACAACCCACACAAGCTTTCTTTCCTCTTCTCTTCTCTCTCTAAATTTCGGACCTCTCCCTCTCTCCCTCACTCCCACACGGCAGCCAAGAAATGGAGAAGAAACTAAGATTGAGGCCTTCAATGAAGTCTTGAAGCTTCAAGGAAGTTGAGGAAGAAGAAATGGAAGAAGCAAAAATGGCAAACTTTCTCTCCTCCCTCTCTCTAGCTCTCGGCTACTCTCTCTCTCTATGGCATCCAAGAGTGTCTGAAAATGAAGCTCAAGAAACAAGAGAAAAAGATTTATGGAGTCAAAAAGGTGACAATCCCCTGTATCGTGGAAAAGTGGTCAAACGACCACTTTATGTCGCGTCGCGCGTAACACTCTAACTGTCTCTCCTCCCTCTCTCTAGCTCTTGGGTGCTCTCTCTCTCTATGGTATCCAAGAGTGGCTGAAAATGAAGCTCAAGAAGCAAGAGAAAAAGCTTTAAGGAGACAAAAACGTGACAATCCCTTGAATCGTGGAAAAGTGGTCAAACGACCACTTTATGTCGTGTCGCGTGTGACACTCTAACTTTTACTGTTTTATCTCATCCTGAAACTGTCCAACCATAAATATATATCTATAATATCTCTACATATGTTCGGTTTCATCTCAAAGTTACTATTCATGCTTCGATACAAAAATTAGACGCTTACACTGGCCAAAACCACACACCGGCAAATAATTCTTGAAAAATTCTCTAAATTAGAAAATAATCACTCAAAATATAAATTCACTAATTTTTTAACGAATAAACACAACATAAACATTATTATGCATTTTTAAATAAAAATAGAATTTTGAGGCTCTCACATCTTAACCCCAATTTTCGAACATTTCAAAGTTCCAATCACTGGAGTGTGTCCTAAGGACACCTCCACTTCTGTTTTCACAAATTTTACTTTGAAAGGAAAAATTTGAAGTTTTTTGATGGTACATGGTTTACCAAAGAGGCTACTTCTGAATCTCGCATCAAAAGGACTCATGACACACCTATTGCTCCCACTACCTCTCGAACACTTCGTTTCCCTCCTAGCCCATCTATTCACCCCAAAAAACCTGCTTCTAAGACAAATTCTCCTCAATCTGAGGTTGTTGAATTGCTCAAAGAGCTCAAGGACCCTGTTATGCTTATTGAACATGGCCTTATGCTTACCATGTCACCTGAGCAGAAGTCTGAGTTTTTGGATAAGAAAGGTCTACTGTTTCCTCCTGCCATGGATGAGGATGCCTCACATACCAAAGAACCTCGGCCTGATCCTACTCAAGAAGTGACAAACTCTCAAACCCCTCATCGTGGTCCCTCAACATCTGAGAAGGGTAAGGAACCAGCCACTGAAGAAACTGAGGAAGAAGATGATGAAGACATAGAAGAGGAAGACCACTCAGCCTATCATTTCACTCTTTAGGCACCTTAGGATCATTTGCACTTCACCATTAGAATGCATCACTTCTATTTTGTTTCACTTTGTCAATGGTTGAAGTGTATAATGTATTCAATATTTTACTACTTTCTCTTAAGTATTTCTATTGGATACTTTGGATATTAACTATGTGATAATGTAGTATCCCATTCTTACTATATGGTGAGTATGGTGTTACATTGATGCTTATATGGTGTTGCTATTTTTTTCGGTACTCATCTTAGTAATATTAGCTTGTTGAGATATTGGCTGGATTGGATTTGGTTGGATTTTGTGACGGTCTATTGGCTGGCTTGCTATCGGATTTGGTTCTCTTGTTGAGATATTGGCTTTGTTGGATATGTGATGGTCCTGTATTACATTTTTTATGGATGGATTTTGTGGCATATCTAGATATTTGTGGTCCTGAATTGACTCATTGGATTTCTAGTTGGATGGTCTATTGGTTAGTATTGGTTTAGTGGATGAAATTATTGGCATTAGATGGGTTCTAATATTGGAAATGTCTCACACATTTGGTATTGAAGATTTCAGCCTTTTTGGAATCTTATTTTGTATTGAATGGCACATTTGGTATTGAAGATTTCAACTCTTCTTTTGATTCTATTGTTTGATTCTTTTTAGATGACCAAAAGGGGGAGAAGATTATATGGCTCGGATTGGATGAATTTTTTATGACTTGAATATTTTTGGGTCGATATTTGGTTGATATTGACTCGAATGAATTTTTGGATTAAGATTATACTGATAAGTCATATCGCTATTGACTTGGATGCATGTTTTGATTGGCCGAGTAAATACTTGATCAAAAACATGGTTAATCAAATGAGGGGTTATACTCGTTCTCTTTATCAATGGTTTTTATCAAATCAATTTCTCAAAGCATAAATTCAATAATATTTTAGTGAATAAAAATAATATAAATATTATTATTTATTTTTCAACAAAAATAGAATTTTGAGACCCTCACAAACCATGTGTATTTAGAGAGAATAAAGAGGTTAAGAAATAAGAGAAACATATGAGACACTTAAGTATTAATTGTGTGAGGCCCCGATTTTTTTTCCCAATTTCTGGAAAATATTAAATAATGTTAATTATAGTTATTTTGGTTTGCCAAGATGTTTATATGGTTTGTTTTACTTTTAAAAGTGTTTGGTTTTGACTCGCTTGTTTTACAAAGTTTGAAACCCTAATTTGATTAAAACCCTAGTTTTTTTTGAAAACCCTAAATTGGGATAAAACCCTAATATGTATATGCAAAACCCTAGTTTGGATTTGTAAAACCCTAGTTTTGAAAATACATCTAAGTTTTACGTTTAATGACAAGTTTGTTATTTCTTGATTTTACGTGTGTTAATGCATGATTAAGAAGAGGGATTACGATTCCTAGGTAATTAGTGGCCTTAGTAGGTGTAATTAAGTTTTGATAGACTAAGTTGAATTGAACACCTATGGACTAAGTTGATAAGAAAGAGAAATCACTTGGGCAAGGGAGCAATTTACCTAAGTTAGTAGGTTAAATTGAGCATGACAAAATTGACCTAATTTTGACTAAAGCCTAAAATATCTTTGGAGTGCTATCTTGTGGCTATTTCTAGAAGACACCAACCGGCCAAGCAAGAAAGAAAGGAAGAAAGGAAAACCGTGAGAAGGGAGGAAGAAAAGAAGAGAGAAAAGAGGAAAAAAAAAAGAGAAAAGCTTTGGGAAATTTGTGTTAATTCAATCATCCAATCTTTCTTGGGAAGTTGGGGGCACTTGATTGGAAGGCTCAACCTTGACTCCAAGAGGTATTCTACACTTTGTATAATGGATATTTGGGTGAAATTGCTGAAATTTATTTAGTTGATTAAGATTGGTGAAAATGATGAATTTTGCTTATGTTATAGCTTCTTGATGATCAAAGCTAGTTGAGAAGATGATTCCATGGCTTAGTTTTCTTGTTTTGCTTGTCTTGAATCTTGGCCAAGAACTAGGGTTAGGGGTTTAGTTGAAGTTTCATGCTGTAGCTTATGTTTGTGTTTGTGGGTGATGAAGTGTTGTTGGTTGAATTTTTGTCCATTTTTCTGTCCGAATTTGCTTGATATTTTCGAAAATGATGAGGACAGAATTAGCTTTAGCACAAAGCATGAAAATTGTAGAGAGTTGAGTGGGGATTCTACCTGTAAATTTTCAGGTGAATCGGAGCACTGTATCATGCGAAATGACTAAAATGCCCCTGATGCCCTGTTTCTGTCCGAACCGCTATTTTGCTGCTGTAATGGGCCATTTTGACCTGGAAGATGACTGTTTTTGTTTTTGAGGTCTTCTTAAGTATTGTATCTTTATGTGTTAGGTTTCTAATGGCTTTGGAATCGCTTGATTTGGAGTTGTGAGTGTCGAGTTATGGCCATTTGAAGTGCTTAAATCTCTACGGTAGGGTAGAAAGCCATTGTTTTGACTATTTTTGACCTAGTTCGGGATGGAATTGGATTTCAACTTCTTCATGGAAATTGTAGAGGGTAATGTGGAACATGTAAGGGTTGCATTTGCTTGATTTTATTGCATTCGATTCGATGAGTTTGCATGTGTGTGTTTTGGTTGAATGCATTGAGTTTTGGCGCAAAACTGAAAACAGGAATGACAAACCAGCAACTTCAGATTCGTTTTTCATGTTGATCCTTTGTGATTCGGCTTTTGGCCAAAACACAGAACTTATAGCCCTTCATTCTAGATTTCCAACGCATCTGGAATTTCTGGATTCGGATTTGTGAAAGCCAAGTTATGATCGTTTGAATGTAGCCTGTCGGCAATTCTGACGGGGAAAATTCCTGAAACTGTTTCGACATTTTTCACATAGAAAGAGAAAATCTGGGCAGAAGTTGTCTTCACAAAAGTTGTAGCTTGTTCTCTTAGCTTCGAAATGGAACCTCGTACATTCTAATCCAATACTTGTAGCCTGAGTTATGAGTATTAGCGTACAGGGTGTCAAAACTATCTTCTGCACCTTTTAGTGTGTGTTTTCCGTTGTCGTTCCATTTCATTCGTTTTCCGTCTAACGCTCATGCGTGTGCTCCTTTTAACTATATGAAGTTTTTATAAGTGGTTTTCGAGAGTTTAGTTCATTGAGTATTTGCATGTCACGTCATTTCACCTTTGAAAATGGATTTTGCCAAACCTTTTAGTTTGGAATCGGAAAAGTAATTTGCTTGCACTTTCACATCTCAGACATCTCAGGAGATTCTGTGGACGTTGGAGATCGTGTTTAATCGCCTACATTGTCTTGTTTGCGCTCAACTGTTGGTGAGTGTTCCTTGCATGTTTGTGAATAAATTGCTCTATTGACGTGTTTAAATGCTTTTAATAATTATGTGAAGGGCGAGTGTGTACTTTATCGCACTCGGCCTACTTTTATTCTACTGTTCAACTGTGTGCTTTTCCATTGTTTGTATATTATTTGTGCATTACTGTAGGCCATGTGTACTAACACATAGGCTGAACAAGGCCTTTCCCCCTTCGTTATCGACCTATTCGAGCCAGAAGCGGACTCGGTCGGGTAGGTTGATAACCTAGGGCACTGCACGGTATACTCGAGTATTACCACTAGGAGTTATAAGGAGGAGTAGGGGGTTGAGTATTGAACAAGACGGACTGCAACTGCTTCCAGTGGAACCTGTATCCTTTCACTGGGTATTTTCCCAGTTTATGTGTTTTACATTTTATGCTTATAAACTGAATTATATTAATCTACTGAGTGCTTAACTGATATATTTTTTGCTCCACTGTTACTGTGTGATTTGTATGATATTAGGATCGCTCACTGGGCTTTTAGCTCATCCCTTTCAACTTTGTTTTTCCTTAGCAGGGTTTGAGATCGAGAGCCTCCAAGGGTTGCACTAGGTCGATTGGTTTGGAGACTTAATATTGTATTTTGATGTAACCCTTGTGTTTTGAATTGTACTAATGGAATTTTGGATGGATAAACTTTTGTATCTGTAATTATAGTTCGGGACTTTTGTGGTTCGTTAAGGAAACTTTGGGGTTTAAATGTTACAGTTGATTTGAGGACATGGATGTTATTTTGTTATTTGCATTTGAACTAAGGATCTGTAGTGAGTCCCGGCGAGAGTTGAGCAGGCGGCTCGCTGATACCTTAGGGTTCGCCCTAGGGAGAGGTGGGGCTGTCACAAATTGTGTTTCATGAAATTAGAAATGCAAATAAAGATAATTTTATTCTCATTAAATCAAACAGCAGCAAAGACCAATCTTATTTGTAAGAGAATAAAATTTAATACTTTACCTTGAGAGAATAACTGAAAAGTAAATCTAAAATTTAAGTGTTATATATTGTAATGTATTTGGTGAATTGGTTAAAGTTTATCAATTCACATTTCCAATTTAATAAGTTTCTAATTATATAGAAACATATGGAAAGGTAACAGAGGAACTATATATGTTCACATATAGATAAATGATGTATTATTACTCATTTAAAAAAATATTTTTTTCAAAACATTATTTTCTCTTTACTTTAGAATTTCTATTTTCAAATCAATTGTTATTGAACATGATTCTGGAATTCATTATCCAGTAGTACACTTTAAAAATAGTAAATTTGTTAATTCTAATGTTTTTAGTGCAGTCTTTTAAATTGAGTTATATACTACACTTGATCACAATAATTCTATTGGCAGCAAGTATGTTTATCACTTAGTTAGAGAAACTCCTTAAATTTTGGTAGAGAAGATTGAGATTGTAAATCGTGATCCCGGATTTTGACAATTACAAAACAATTAAAGAAATCAATTTAATGTTTTCCATTGAGAATATTGGCAGCTCAGGTTATTAATGCAAATGGTGCAATTGAAGAACTCAATCAAAGGAGCAAAGGACATTAAACTCTGTCGGATGCTCGATAGTTTGTATCGAACGTCCGATAAAGGTCGAGAACACTCCATCGGACACTCATCTTAAAGCACCAGATGTCCGATAGACAGGGAGAGTATTGGACACTCATATCAGATACGTATCCGCATCACCAGACGTCCGATTGTATTCAAGAAAATTTCTGAACTCTCTGGCCGCTGTCGGACACAAGCTTCATCAGACACAGAAAAATGCATCGGCCATCCGATAAAGATCGAAACAGTCTTTCGGACGATTGCACCGGACGCACAACATTGTATCCGACGTCTGATAGCTCCAACGACTAGTTGACTCTTTAGCTACCTTCTATCCGTTGACCTCTATTATCAAGGCACTATTTGGTCTCCTTTAAATAAAGTCTTGTCTGAACTTCATAGTAACTTTTGTACACTTAGAATACAAGTTCTTAAGAGTGATTTTAGCAAAAAAATACTCTTCAAGTGAGAATTGTAGTTCTTGAAAGTGTGAACAAGTGAGCAAGCCTTTTAATTGTGAGTGAATTCTTCAATAGTATAGCTTTGAGAGGGTTATCCGAGTGATTGTAAAACTTCTTACCTTGACTAAGTGCTGCTTGTGGCAAGGAGGAAGTGAATCTTCCATTGTACACAAGATTGGTTGAAATTCATCAAATTGAAGTTGCTTGTGTTATATTTGTTTTTCAAGCTCAAGAGAAGCTTTGAAGAAGATTGGTTTGATTACTCTCATTCTTATTTACAGCTTACTTTACGATTCCTCTATTGCTATATCTTCTATCTTTCTTGATTTCCATTGTTCCTTTCTTGATTATTTGATTGTGTAAGAGGATACATTTCGTATTATGAAAAAGGGGCATCATAACTTGATTAATTTTTAATCAACCTAATTCACCCCTCTCTTAGGTTGTCTTTGGGTCTTACAATTGGTATCAGAGTTTGGTCTCTAGGATCAAGCTTAACCGCTTAGAGAAAAGATGACAACCAATAATGCTATGTTTGTAGAAGGACAATCAGTAACTAGACCACACATATTCAATGGATCAAACTATGTTAGTTGGAAAGAACGCATGATTATATTTTTACAATCTATTGACATTGATTTGTGGTTTATTGTTAATGAGGGTCCATACACTGCCACCATTGATGATCCCATTACTCATGTTCCTAGAATAAAAACAAGAAATGAATTGACTCGTGAGGGTAGGGCTAATTTTACTTCTAATGCTAAAGCCATGAATGTCTTATATAGTGCTTTAGACACAAATGAATCCATTAGAGTTAAAGGATGTAAATCAGCTAAGGAAATTTGGGATAAGTTGAGGGAAATTCATGAAGATAGTGAGGATGTAAGAGAACAAAAGAAATCCATCTTGGTCACCAAATATGAATCATTTAAAATGGAGCCTCATGAAAATGTAGATAAAATGTATTGTAGATTTAATAATCTCATCAAAAATTTAGAAGTGTTAGACAAGGAATATACACTTGGTGAGAAAAATAGAAAAATCTTGAATGCTTTACCTAAAGAATGGGAAAGTAAAGTTACTGCAATTGAAGAGGCAAAGGACTTAAACTCAATGTCCATTGAGTCTCTCATAAGCTCTCTAACATCTTATGAGTTAAAGCTCAAGAGCAAAGTGCAAGATGAAGAAGATGCAAGGGCAAAGAGAAGCATTGCTCTAAAGGCATCCCAAGATGAGGATGATTCGACCTCATTGGATGATGAGGTATGGATGGTGATGATAGTGATCTCGCCCTCATCACTCTGAGCTTCAAGAGGATTCTCAACAAAAAGAGATTTAGAAAAGGAGGACCTAGCAATCAAAGCCCCAACCAATTCAACACAAGATACAAGGGGAGACAAGATGCAAACAAAAAGCAAGGAGATAAATGCTTCGAATGTGGACAGTTTGGACACTATGCAATTGACTGTCCAACTAAGAAGAAGAAAGAAATAAAGAATGAAAAGAAGCCAAGATTCAATAACTTCCAAATCACTTGGAATGAGTGCAATTCTGAAGGTGAAATTGAAGAAGAAGAAAAATCTGCTCAAATAGCTTTTATGGCAATTGGAGACAATGAGGTAACATCTTGTAACTCTCAATCTGAAAGTGATGATGATGATGATGATCTTGAACCATTTGTTGGAAGATTACATGATAGCTTGAAAGAATCTTATGCTAGGAATAAAGAATTAAAATATAAAATTATTTTCTCTTGCAAGACAATGCAAATCTGTTTCAAGAAAACAAAAAGCTGAAATATGACAATGATTAATTGATAAAAGTTGAAATTGAGTTACAACATGAACTTGATAGAAAAACAAGTCTCTGTGAAATGTTTAAGGAAAAATAAAATGACTTGAAAAGAAGAATGTATAGTCTAGACATACTTCTTCAACATAAGAAACAAAAATGCCCTCCAAGAAATGAATTGAAACCTTATTTTAATGCTTATGAAAGAAAACTGACTTTTAGTGTAAATGAATTCGCCATTTATAGAAAAAGAGGGGTAAGATTTATTAAACCAATTCATGTGAGCAACCCCACCATTATGTGCAGCTTTTGTTGTCAAGAAGGTCACTAAAAGCATTATTGTTATGTAAAAAAAACATGAAAAGAGGCATGAAATGTATGTGGTTAGTTAAACATGTTTCTAACCATCAAGGACCCAAAGATTAAAGGGTACCAAATTCTTTATCTCTTGTGTAGGTGAAGATGGAGAAATTCATAAAGGAATTAAAGCAGTTTATAGATAGTGGATGCTCAATGCACATGACCGGTGATCCACCACAATTCATTAATCTCAAGTCAAAATCAAGTGGAAAAGTGACATTTGGAGATGACATGAAAGCCAAAACAATTGGAGTAGGAGATGTTGGTAAGAATGGTGAAACATTCGTTCATAATGTTTTCTTGGTTGATAATCTAGGCTATAATTTGCTAAGTGTTAGTCAACTATGTGATAAAGATTTATATGTTTTATTCAAAAAGCATGAATGTTTAGTTCTTGACTCAAAGCTAAATATCATTTTCAAAGAAAAAGATTCAATGACATTTATGTTGTAATTCTTGAGAAAATCAATTCTTCTAACTTTAAATGTTTTAAAATTTCAAATGAAGATTCTTGGTTATGGCATAGAAGACTTTATCATTTCAATATGGATGTATTAAATGAAATTTTCAAAAAGGAACTTGTTAGAGGCTTGCCTAAAATCAAATTTGAGAAAGATAAGATTTGTGATGCTTGTCAATTAGGTAAACAAAGCAAAGTCTCCTTTAAACTTAAAAAGTGTGTTTCTACATCTTGACTATTGGAACTTTTACATCTTGATTTGTTTGGTCCTATACAAATTGCTAACTTGGGTGATAAAAGATATTGTCTTGTAATTGTTGATGACTTTTCTAAATACATTTGGACAGTTTTTCTTGCTCATAAAGATGATACTTTCAAAAGGTTTGTTTCCTTGTTTGCAAAAGTTCAAATTTTGCTTGGCTTAAGCATTGTCAAATTAGAAGTGATAATGGTTCGGAATTTAAATATTGTCGCTTTCCAGAATTTTGTGATCACAATGGAATAACTCATAAGTTTTCAATAGTAAAAAGCCCCCAACAAAATGGTGTTGTTGAAAGAAAGAATAAAACACTTTGTGAAGCCGCAAGAACTATGTTAAGTGAAAATGATTTGCCAAATTATTTTTGGGTCGAGGCCGTGAATACGGCATGTTATGTAATGAATAGAGTTCTCCTAAAACCAATTTTGAATAAAGCTTCTTATGAATTAATGTTTGGTTAAAAGTCAATTGTTGGCTACTTCAAAGTCTTTGGGTGCAAATGCTTCATCTTAAATATCAAGGAGCATCTTGGAAAATTAGATAAAAAAACCGATGAAGGCATTTTCTTGGGCTATTGTGAAAATAAAAGAGGATATAGAGTCTATAATAGAAGGACTCTTGTGATATGAATTGACGTAGGACCTAGACGAATATCAAGTTGGAGTTGCGGAAGACTCTTGACCCCTCTAATCCATGAAGTTACGAACCTTAAATTTAATCTCAACCCGTAACTTAATGGAGAAGCAAACCAAGGCTATTGGTAGATGATGCCACAATCAAGTGCGGTTCTTGATTGATAAGTCTAATAAACACTCGAAAGTCTCAAGTATTCAAGAAGAAATCTCGTAGAAAAGAGACGTGCAATTCACACAAGAAAAGCTGAAATTTTTATTGATGACTTGAATGAATAAATTTGGCCAACCATAGGTTTATTTATAGCCTTACAAAACAAAACCTACTACTACTAGGAAAACGATAAAGTAAATGGTTTAGGCAATTCCTCATAGGACTAGGAAACCCTAACCCTAATCGGCCTAGGTTTTGACCGTTGGTAAACCTAGCTTATTTCAACTAATTGAAAAGCTAACTTAATTGAACTAATTAAGTTAGAAACAAAATCGGCTCCCATAGAGACCCTAGGAATCTGAAATTGAATTGGCTCCCATAGAAACCCCAGGAATCCGAAATTGAATTTGCACTCAATTTGAATTTTCATTCATTCAACTAGGGTTTCATTCCTTCAATGTGTCTTCAATTTTGAGAAGGGTAGCAAGACTTGATCTTCTTCACTTGGCTTGCCAACTTGTTCTTCATCATTCCCCTCCTCTTAAAGGCGATTTGTCCCAAATCGAAGGATCGTTTGCACTGGAGAACTTCAAGCCATGTGTTGATGAATGCGAGCCAAGAAACATGCCTTCTAGTCAATTGGAACACGAACCAACATGCACTCTTCAGCTCATAAGTATCTTGCCAATAGCCCATCACATGTATACCTGGATCAAACACAAAGGATGGTGAATGAATGTTAGTGAAATAAATGTAATCATTACAGTCCCCTAATTGATAACATGATGGAAATATGTGAATTCCATGTACCAATCTAGGCCTTAGAACTTGTCCTAAACATAGATTAGAATCTCTAAACGAAATAGATGCAAATTCCCATAACAAGGATGTTAAATGCAATCTAAATGCATGAACTATAATGAAATTAGGACAAAGACTCTTAGGCAAATCAACTACGTTAAACACATTACCTATTAAGTCAATAACTTTAAACATTCCAAAAACGCAACTACTAACACACACATAATGATCACTAGACTTAAAGAAAATAAACAACATATAAGGACTCGAAAATAGACTAAGACAATTGCAATTCATAAAGTGAGTCAAATGAATTCTAGAATGATGGTCATAGAGTAAATGAACAGCTTTATCAAACTTCATGATTCCAAGATGATAGATCACATTACATGCTTTAACAATCCTAAAAACAATACCAAGTAATTCTAGATGTCTAGCATGCATGAACAATTCAAAAAAACCAACTATGCTCAAGTAGGTAGCAATCAATTTCTCAAAACCGGATGTATAGTCAATCATATCAAGCTTAAGAGTATGTATCTTCATAGGTAGTGCAAACTCAGTAGGTGTACCATGATAACAAAGAGTTTTAGGAAAAGAGTTTACCTTGTTAATGGCCAATGAAATAATGACAGATTTACCAAATTTTGGTAATGCACTTGACCATTGATTATCACTAAGATCCACAAGTGAATTGAAACCATCATGAGTAACTCCTTGATTAAGCACTCTAATTGCCTCATTAACCTGTGAAAAATCAATAAACACACTAGGCAAAATAAAGCAAGGATGGTTAGTCATAAATACAAACTCTCTATGCTCAACCTTCATAACTAACTTATTCTCACTCATTTTAATGCTCAAGCTCAACTCACTATCTTTCTCACAAGACTCCCTAGTGGAAGTGACTAACTCACTCAAATCTTGTGAATTTCCACTCTCTTTTTCTTGAGCACTCAACTCAAATTTTACCTCTTTTCTCTCATGCTCAAATGGTACATCATTGTTCATACTATCATTTTGTGCTTCACACAATTTTTCCTCAACTAGCACTTGATTCGGAGCTAGTATAGATGGTATTTCCAGCACTTCTTGCTCACATGTGATGATGGGATGCTCTTCACTAGCCACCATTGTAGATGTTTGATTATGGTGCGCAATGTACTGCTTGAGATAGGCATTCAATGTTTTCATAATTCCATCTATTTTGGATTCAACCATCACATTTGACTCCTCTTTCCAATTTCGTCTTTCATTCTTTTGTTCATATGACAATGACTTGCTTTGAGATGTTTTAGGCACCTCAAGTGAGGCCCTTTTGGTTAAGGATGAACTCCATCTACAGGCTCTTTGCTCACACCTTTGCTCCTCCTCATGCTCATCACCAATGTGCTTATATTTCTCACGAGCTCTTAATGCACGTTCACTGGGAAACTCATGGTGTGATTGGGACAGCCTTGAAAAGGTCAGTGGAAAATGGGAACCAAAATGGTTGGAACCCCTTCTCTTGAAAGATTTATCTTCTAATTTATCAAGTCGTCTTTGAAGAGATTCAAGTTCAGTCCCATTTCCCTATCAAATTTTACACTCATAGCATGCATCTTTAGTGCAAATTGGGCTATGGTTGTGAGAACCCTAGAAAAAAAAAAAAGAAGAAGAGGGAGAAAAGAAGGAATTTTACTTGAGTACATCAAATAGTCATTAGTGCATTAATTTTCCTAAAGTGCTTAATTTCATGTGTATTGCATGGTTTAATTTAGAATTTTATTTTTCATGTTTTACATGGATAAATGCATTAAATTTATGTGGTTTTATGTGAGTTATATTTTAACTAGGGGTTTGATGCTAATTAGCAAGATATTATTTCATCTTTTGGCCAAGAAAGTGCCAAGTGTCAACTACCTATGATATCTTGACCTTAAGCCATCCTATATAAATCTTCCAATTCAAAAATTTGAAGCAAATTTCCCTCTCTCTCTCACCCTCTTGGCAGGCCATCCCCTCAAGCAAGAACACCAAACCCTAGGCAAAAATTAGTCAATTCTAGTGTAGGAAAAACAGCTTTAGGTAAATTACTCACCCAGGCTACTACTTCAACTTCAAATTTGGTGGCAAGGAGTGGAGTTTTTGGTGGTTTTGCTCACACATTTGGCAAGGTAAAACCTCTTTTAAATATGCTTTAATGAGCTTTAAACCTTTGGGGTTTGTTGGTTAGATGTGTTGAGGTGTTTATTGATGTTTGGAAGAAGAGATAATGGAAGGAAATCTTATGTTTGCTAACATGAGTTTAGGTTTCATTCGTTAGCCGCCAAGTGTTTGATAAATTGCTTGATGTTTTGTGATGCTTCAATGATGAAGTTAATTGCTGTTTTAGCTGGTTTAACACCTTGGCAAATGAGGGAAATGGTTTTAGAAGGTTGATAGAAGAAAAGCAACTAAACTGAAATTTTCTCAGAAAACAGGAATGAAAAACTGCCCACTTCCCGAGGTTACTGTTACCTGTAGAAAATGAATTAGCATCCGAGCCTTATACCGTTAGAAATCCCTATGAACCCAGTTTCAAACGCCACTGACAGAGCTCGATTTTGATTATTCTATGTCGAGTTATGACTGTTTTCCCGAGACTGTTCGTCCAGCCTGAATTTTTCCCGACAGATTTCCTGCTTCTCTGATATCTGCCGTTTTGACTGTGATAAAGCATGAATTGATATCTGACCTCTTCATGAAAGTTATAGAGCTATGTCTTAGCTTCGAAAATCCATAAAGTACACTCCAATCCGATAAGCGTGGCCACAGTTATGATCAAGTTACTGAACCTTGACAAACCTGTCCAACGTTGATTTCAATCCTGCGATTGCTTCATTTATTCCTTTCGATTCTTGTGTCTTCTTGTCGTGCCCCGACCCACTCATGCGTGGTTCTAGGATGTTGTTAAGACTTTTATTTTCTCATCTTCATAAACTGGATTGGTCATTTCATGATTTGTGCATCCAAAATACGACTTTTATCCCATGAAAAGAAACATTGAGCATATGCATTTGATCACGTTTGGTTGGGCAGCCGAGCTTAAATATGTTCCATTTTATTTGATATTAGACTTTGAAGGAGGAAGTAAGGAGGATTTGGGTGCGAATACTTGAAGATATTTCACTCGACTCGGTGATTGTTTCATGCTTGTTATTTGATCAACTTGATATCTGAAATGTTGAAATACTTGAACTATGTGATGATTTGCGTTCTGGTGATTTGTGAACCAATTAATGTGATCGAGACGAGTGCGTACTTTATCACACTCGATCTCTGGTGCTTGGAATTTTGTACTTAAATATTTGAATTCATGTGAAACGGCTTTTGGCCACATTTGATTTGTGAGTCGTTTGGGTGATATCCCATTAACAAATATGAATTGTTGCGAGCTCAAAACCAAGTTGGTGAGTCAATCGACTCGAGCCGGCACGGACTTCATCGGGAAAGTTGACAAACCACTGGGTATGATATGTGAAATCCGGAAATCTAGTATACTCGAGTATCACAAAAAATTTGATTTGTTGAGGTGTTCGGGCCCGGTAGGAGGTGAAATGGTGGCTGGTGTCTGGTGATAAGTGGGGATCTACTGTTTGATTCTGAGCTGTAAATGTTGACGGAGAGTCAACAGGAGGTGATTGATCAAGCTTCGGGAATTTGGCTTTTGAAAGCCATCCGTATCCTTTAATTGAATGTGTTTAATTTATTTGGTGAATTTATTTGTGACACTTGTTTGATAAGTAAATTATTCTTGTATACCTGGCTGCTTGTATTTGGAGCCTCATTGAGCTTTTAGCTCACCCTATTTTCCTTTTTGTTTTCCTTAGCAGGGGGATTTGCCCGAGCTCAGGGTTGGACGTACGAGCGTTTAGTATAAGTTTTTGTCGTTACTTTTGTTAAGGGATGATATACTGTAAAACCCAACTATGGATAAGTTTAGCTTTTGGCGTTGTATCCTTACTTCCTTGTTGACTTTAAGTTGAATGGTAGTGTGAGTTTATGTATCTATGTTGGTTGACTTTTGAATTGGGAGAATTTAGTTTTATCTGTTTTGCATTGTTGGTTTATTTTAACTATCGAGTCCTGGCGAGAGTTGGGCAGGTAGTCCGCTAACCCCTTTGGTTCGCCTTAGGGGAAGGTGGGGCTGTCACAGTTGGTATCAGAGCCTAGGTTTAGAAATAGCCTGGGTAGAAATAAGTTATGATATAAGTTTATGTAAGTTATGATTTAAGTTTGTATAAGCTTGATCTTAGGTCGACTAAGTTGAAGTTTATGTTTGTTTTGTAGGTCATGGAAGGAGACAGTGGAGAGGGTGGAAGTGAGCAGCCTCGGAAGTGCCTTCCGATGGTCGACTATGAGATGAAGTACGGTGGGCCGGTCCGATTCTGGAGTCCCTCTAGCCGTGAGAAGCGTTGTGGACGTTGCCAAAACTACTCTTACCCTGATCATGTGGTTTTAGCGGTGCTAGACGAGAGGCGGAGGTTGACTAATGCGAGCTTTAAGGACCAGGATGAGATGGAAAGGATGAGGGGAATCATGATCACGCAAAGGAATAGGATTGAAGAGCTTCAGGAGACTGTTTTGGAAGAACGAGAACGTACTGATGCTATGCGCCAACAGGTGCAAGCTCTGACTGATCGCCTTACTAGGATCCTGAGGGATGTAGGTGATCGTACTGAGGGCATTCTACATGAGTGTCAATCTTTTCTTGGCGAGGTTGTGGACGTCAATCTGGAGGACGTGCAACGCCGTAATAACAACCCTAGGGATGTGATATCCACTGGCTCTGTTGGAAACTAGGGTGCTATAAGCGGCTAGCTATATTTTGACCCGTGAAATGGGTAGTTAGGAAAAACCTTAGTAACTTTTGTATATTTTGGTATGGCTTTCCTAACGTGCTTTTGTGATAAACTTGCTACTGTTCTTCTGGGATATCTTTTGTTGTAATCCATCTGGGTATGTAAATATTTGGTTATGTGATATATATGACTAGATGGTATGTAAATCTATGTAACCTTTCCGTGTGTTAAAATTTTATGTTTTACTTACGTATAATTATACTTTTCTTTTGGACATGCATTTTAATCTTCACGTGCAATCAACCCTAGACTTGGTAAAATCAGATGGAGGGTAGACGTGGAGGGCGTGGTCGTGGAAGGGGAATTAGACAACCCCGAGATCAAGGGGGTGAACATGAATCGGCCGCGGGAGGTAGTCGTGGACAGAGGGTCGATCCTAATGAAGAAGTAGCCACAGCTATCCAACGTATGACTGACTTACTAGCCCAGATAGCCGGTCAAAACCCTGGAAACCAACAAGGAAATCTTGGGAATCCACAAGGGAACCCTGGGAACCAGGTGGAAGGAGAAGATAGGGCCTTGGAGAGATTCCAGAAATTTTCTCCTCCAAAGTTTCTTAGGGGAACCCGACCCCGAGGTAGCTGAGAGATGGATAGAGAAAATGGTTGACATTTTCTCCGCTCTAAACTATACAGAGGAAAGACAAGTTACCTTTGCTGTGTTTCAGCTAGAAGGGGCAGCTCGTGCTTGGTGGAATGTTATACGATTAAAGTGGGAAAGAGAGCAGACCCCAAGAAATTGGGCCAACTTCATGAGAGAGTTTAACACTAAGTACTTTCCACCTTTGGTTCAAGAAAGGAGAGAGGATGAGTTCATTAAGCTTCGTCAGGGTATTCAGAGTGTAGTTGAGTATGAGACTCAATTCACTAGACTCTCTAAATTTGTACCTGAGCTTGTGGCAACCGAACAGAAGTGTATAAGACGTTTCATTCAAGGGCTAAATGTCGAGATTCAGAAGGATTTGGCAGTAGCTCAAATTAATAATTTTGGGGAGGCTTTGGAAAAGGCTCAACGAGCAGAAAGTGCTAGGTTACAGGTTAGGGCATTCCAGGTAAAGAAACGAGGTATGCCAGGTGGTACCCAAGGGCCAGTTGACAAAACTATGCCCCCTCCTAAATTTGGTCGAGGGTCAGGTGGAGGTCGATTTCAAGGGGCATCAAGAGGGGCCCCGTCCGGTGGGGTTCAAGGTGGGAGAGGAACACAAAGAGGAGCCTCACACGGAGGGTCTACATCGACCCCTCGTGTAAATTGTGGATACTATGGGAGACCGAACCATACGGAGGATAACTATTGGAGGAAGGAGAGAAAATGCTTGCGCTGTGGGAGCGCCGAGCACCAAATTTCATCCTGCCCTAATCTGCCTCGTGACGGGAATACCACCTCACAGTCGAGTAAACCAAATCCAAAACCTAACCAACCAGCTATAGGTGGGAATAGACCTCGAGTTCCTGCTAGGGTTTATGCTCTGGATCAACGCCCAATTCCCCGAAGTCATCCGAGGTGGTGAAGGTACGATTCCTGTGTTCCATCGTTTAGCTAAGATTTTAATCGCCCCCGGTGCCACTCATTCTTTTGTGAACCCTGCTTTTATGTGTAATATTGATGTTAAATCTACTAGACTACCATATGATTTGGAAGTTAGTACACCTACGGGTAATCAACGTCTAGTCACAAGTACTATCTTTAAAAATTGTGAGATTTGGATAGGGGAGCGGAAATTGATGATAGATTTGATAAGTCTGGATATCAAGGGGTACGACGTGATTATAGGGATGGATTGGTTAGCTCACTATCATGCTCGGTTGGATTGTAAGACTAAAGTCGTGGAATTTTGTATACCAGGAGAGGCAACTTTAATGTTAGATGTGCGGGGTAGATTAGCCTCGTCTGCACTTATTTCTGGAATTCGGGCCAGAAAATTATTAAGTAAAGGAGCACAGGGTTACCTAGCTTTTCTAATTAACACTCCTGGGGATAAGGTGAAATTAGAAGATGCCTTAGTGGTCAATGAATTTCCAGAAGTATTTCCCAATGAGTTAGTGTCGTTACCACCAGAAAGGGAAATAGAATTTAAGATTGACTTAGTACCTGGGACAACTCCTATATCGAAAACCCCATCGAATGGCACCGCTGAACTCAAAGAATTAAGATTGCAACTGCAAGACTTGTTAGAGCGAGGATTTATTCGAGAGAGTGAATCCCCGTGGGGAGCTCCAGTTTTATTTGTGAAAAAGAAAGACGGCAGTTTGAGATTGTGTATTGATTATCGTGGATTGAACGATGTGACTGTGAAGAACAAGTATCCATTACCACACATCGATGAGTTATTTGACCAGTTGCAGGGGGCCGTGGTATTTTCTAAATTGGGTCTTAGGCAGGGGTATTATCAGTCACGGATCAAGAAGGAGCATATACCAAAAACTGCTTTTAACTCTAGATACGGGCATTTTGAATTTGCGGTGATGCCTTTTGTCTTAACTAATGCCCCGGCAGCATTCATGGATTTGATGCACCGAGTCTTCAAACCCTATCTAGACCAGTTTGTGGTGGTGTTTATTGATGATATCCTGGTATATTCTAAAACTCGAGAAGATCATGAACAACATCTAAGGATAGTTTTGCAAACCCTAAAGGACCATTAATTATATGCTAAATTCAGCAAGTGTGAGTTTTGGCTGGAACAAGTATCTTTTCTCGGGCATGTGATCTCTCAGGAAGGAATTTCAGTGGATCCAACAAAGGTGAAGGTCGTTATTGAATGGAAGTAACCAGAAAATCCGACAGAAGTTCGTAGTTTCTTGGGTTTGGCGGGATATTACCGACGGTTCATTAAGGATTTCTCAAAACTTGCCGGACCTCTAACTGATTTGACAAAGAAACATGCAAGTTTTGTTTGGACCCCCAAATGTGAAGCTAGTTTTCAAGAACTGAAGAAGAGATTAACCTCGGCACCAATCTTAACTTTACCCAATGGGAATGATAGTTTCATGGTATACACTGATGCTTCGAGAGAAGGTTTGGGGTGTGTGTTGATGCAAAATGAAAGCGTAATTGCTTATGCTTCTAGGAAGTTAAAACCCCATGAGCTAAACTACCCAACCCATGACTTGGAATTAGCAGCTATTGTGTTTGCCTTAAAGAAGTGGAGACATTATTTATATGGGGTGATTTTCGAAGTTTATACAGACCATAAAAGTCTCAAATATCTATTTTCTCAAAAGGAGTTGAATCTGAGACAACGTCGGTGGATGGAATTTTTGGAGGATTATGACTGTACGATTAACTACCATCTTGGGAAAGCTAATGTGGTAGCAGATGCATTAAGTCGAAAAGTACAAATAGCAGGGTTGATGGTTAAAGAGTGGGATATGTTAGAAAAGGTTTGTGAATGGAACCCTCATTGTGAACGCCAAAAGGTGGTGTTTGGAAACATCGCCATTAAGTCCACACTACTAGATCGTATCAAGGAGGTTCAGAAAGGTGATTCCGTGGTACAGAAGTGGAAGGAAAGGGTGGAAAAAGGAGAATTATCGGATTTTAATCTGAGTCCTGAAGGAATTTTAAGGTTCCGAGATCGAATGGTTGTGCCTAAGGACGAAATATTGAAAAAGGAGATTCTAGAAGAGGCTCATCGTTTTAAATATACGATTCACCCCGGTAGTACCAAGATGTATCAGGATCTGAAAAGATTATATTGGTGGGATAACATGAAGAGAGAAATTGCTCAACATGTTCAAACGTGTCTCACGTGCCAACAAGGAAAAGCGGAACATCAAAAACCTTCTGGTTTGTTACAATCACTTGAGATACCTGAGTGGAAATGGGAGCACATTACGATGGATTTCGTTTCTGGTTTGCCACGAACACAGAAAGGTCATGATGCCATTTGGGTAGTGGTCGATCGTTTAACCAAGTCAGCTCATTTCTTACCCGTGAACATGAAGTACTCCATGGAAAAATTGGCTCAATTGTACATGGATGAAATTGTAAGACTGCATGGGGTACCAGTTAGTATAGTTTCTGATCGAGATCCTCGATTCGTGTCTCGGTTTTGGCAAAGGCTACAGGAAACCTTAGGGACCAAGTTGAACCTTAGCACAACCTACCATCTTCAGACCGATGGACAATCAGAGAGAACCATTCAAACCCTGGAAGATATGTTGAGAACATGTGTTATGGATTTTGGAGGTAATTGGGGACAATACATGGCCTTGGTAGAGTTTGCTTATAATAACAGCTATCATTCATCTATTCAAATGGCACCATACGAAGCTTTATATGGAAGGAAGTGCCGATCACCAATTTACTGGGATGAAGTAGGAGAGAGGAAGATCTTAGATCCGACCATAACGCCTTGGATGGAAGATGCACGAGACAGGGTCAAAATGATACGTCAGAAACTTCAAACTGCCCAAAGTCGGCAGAAGAGCTACGCCGATAACCGAAGAAAAGATTCGGAATTTGAAGTTGGTGACAAAGTATTTCTTAAGGTCACCCCACTACGAAGTGTCACGGCGGGAAAAGGAAAGAAACTTCAGCCAAGATATGTCGGACCTTTTGAGATTCTTCAGAGAGTGGGTAATGTGGCATACCGACTCCAGTTACCATCAAGTTTATCCAGGATTCACGATGTTTTTCATGTCTCAATGTTGAAGAAATATCATCCGGATCCAACACATGTCTTGAAGTCAAAAGAGATTGAGATAGATGAGTCATTGACCTATGAAGAGAAACCTGTACAACTTCTGGATCGAAAGGTGAAGGAACCAAGAAATAAGAGAATTTCTTTCGTAAAAGTCCTGTGGAGAAATCATGGAATAGAAGAGGCAACTTGGGAGATGGAGGAAGAAATTCGAAAGAAATATCCGGAGCTGTTTACCGATCAAGGTGAGAATTTCGAGGACGAAATTCTTTTAAGGGGGAGAGAGTGTGAGAACCCTGGAAAAAAAAAAAGAAGAAGAAGAGGGAGAAAAGAAGGAATTTTACTTGAGTACATCAAATAGTCATTAGTGCATTAATTTTCCTAAAGTGCTTAATTTCATGTGTATTGCATGGTTTAATTTAGAATTTTATTTTTCATGTTTTACATGGATAAATGCATTAAATTTATGTGGTTTTATGTGAGTTATATTTTAACTAGGGGTTTGATGCTAATTAGCAAGATATTATTTCATCTTTTGGCCAAGAAAGTGCCAAGTGTCAACTACCTATGATATCTTGACCTTAAGCCATCCTATATAAATCTTCCAATTGAAAAATTTGAAGCAAATTTCCCTCTCTCTCTCACCCTCTTGGCGGCCATCCCCTCAAGCAAGAACACCAAACCCTAGGCAAAAATTAGTCAATTCTAGTGTAGGAAAAACAGCTTTAGGTAAATTACTCACCCAGGCTACTACTTCAACTTCAAATTTGGTGGCGAGGAGTGGAGTTTTTGGTGGTTTTGCTCACACATTTGGCAAGGTAAAACCTCTTTTAAATATGCTTTAATGAGCTTTAAACCTTTGGGGTTTGTTGGTTAGATGTGTTGAGGTGTTTATTGATGTTTGGAAGAAGAGATAATGGAAGGAAATCTTATGTTTGCTAACATGAGTTTAGGTTTCATTCGTTAGCCGCCAAGTGTTTGATAAATTGCTTGATGTTTTGTGATGCTTCAATGATGAAGTTAATTGCTGTTTTAGCTGGTTTAACACCTTGGCAAATGAGGGAAATGGTTTTAGAAGGTTGATAGAAGAAAAGCAACTAAACTGAAATTTTCTCAGAAAACAGGAATGAAAAACTGCCCACTTCCCGAGGTTACTGTTACCTGTAGAAAATGAATTAGCATCCGAGCCTTATACCGTTAGAAATCCCTATGAACCCAGTTTCAAACGCCACTGACAGAGCTCAATTTCGATTATTCTATGTCGAGTTATGACTGTTTTCCCGAGATTGTTCGTCCAGCCTGAATTTTTCCCGACAGATTTCCTGCTTCTCTGATATCTGCCGTTTTGACTGTGATAAAGCATGAATTGATATCTGACCTCTTCATGAAAGTTATAGAGCTATGTCTTAGCTTCGAAAATCCATAAAGTACACTCCAATCCCATAAGCGTGGCCACAGTTATGATCAAGTTACTGAACCTTGACAAACCTGTCCAACGTTGATTTCAATCCTGCGATTGCTTCATTTATTCCTTTCGATTCTTGTGTCTTCTTGTCGTGCCCCGACCCACTCATGCGTGGTTCTAGGATGTTGTTAAGACTTTTATTTTCTCATCTTCATAAACTGGATTGGTCATTTCATGATTTGTGCATCCAAAATACGACTTTTATCCCATGAAAAGAAACATTGAGCATATGCATTTGATCACGTTTGGTTGGGCAGCCGAGCTTAAATATGTTCCATTTTATTTGATATTAGACTTTGAAGGAGGAAGTAAGGAGGATTTGGGTGCGAATACTTGAAGATATTTCACTCGACTCGGTAAGTGTTTCATGCTTGTTATTTGATCAACTTGATATCTAAAATGTTGAAATACTTGAACTATGTGATGATTTGTGTTCTGGTGATTTGTGAACCAATTAATGTGATCGAGACGAGTGCGTACTTTATCACACTCGATCTCTGGTGCTTGGAATTTTGTACTTGAATATTTGAATTCATGTGAAACGGCTTTTGGCCACATTTGATTTGTGAGTCGTTTGGGTGATATCCCATCGACAAATATGAATTGTTTCGAGCTCAAAACCTAGTTGGTGAGTCAATCGACTCGAAATGGGCTTGGTCGGAAAGTTGACAAACCACTGGTATGATATGTGAAATCCGGAAATCTGGTATACTCGAGTATCACAAAAAATTTGATTTGTTGAGGTGTTCGGGCCCGGTAGGGGGTGAAACGGTGGTTGGTGTCTGGTGATAAGTGGGGATCTACTGTTTGATTCTGAGCTGTAAATGTTGACGGAGAGTCAACAGGAGGTGATTGATCAAGCTTCGGGAATTTGGCTTTTGAAAGCCATCTGTATCCTTTAATTGAATGTGTTTAATTTATTTGGTGAATTTATTTGTAACACTTGTTTGATAAGTAAATTATTCTTGTATACCTGGCTGCTTGTATTTGGAGCCTCATTGAGCTTTTAGCTCACCCTATTTTCTTTTTTGTTTTCCTTAGCAGGGGGATTTTCCCGAGCTCAGGGTTGGATGTACGAGCGTTTAGTATAAGTTTTTGTCGTTACTTTTGTTAAGGGATGATGTACTGTAAAACCCAACTATGGATAAGTTTAGCTTTTGGCATTGTATCCTTACTTCCCTGTTGACTTTAAGTTGAATGGTAGTGTGAGTTTATGTATCTATGTTGGTTGACTTTTGAATTAGGAGAATTTAGTTTTATCAGTTTTGCATTGTTGGTTTATTTTAACTATCGAGTCCTGGCGAGAGTTGGGCAGGCAGTCCGCTAACCCCTTTTGTGAGGGCTCCAAAATTCAGATTTTATTTTAAAAATGCATAATATTATTTATATTATGTTTATTTATTGAAATATGAGTGAATATATGTTTAAAGTGAATATTTTCCAATTTAGAGAATTTTAAGCAATTATTTGCCGGGTTTTGTAATTAAGCTTTAATTTTCTACCGGAGCATGATTAGTGACTTTAAGTTGAAATTAAGCATAAGTAATGATATTTTAGAAATATTAATAAGTTTGGACAGTGTCGGAATGGACTAGAGCAGTGTAAGTTAGACTGCATGACGACATAAAGTGCCCAAAAGCACTTTTCCTTAAAATAGGAAATGGCACTTTTGTCCCCTTTAAGACTTGACTTTGGTCTCTTGAAGCTTCATTTTCCAGCTGCAATTTGGGCTTAGAGAGAGAGAGAGCAGCCGCCATAGAGAGAGAAAAGAGAGAGATTTGTCTTCTTAGTTTTCTTCTTCTTCCTTGCTTCCAACAAGCTTCAAGCATCCTTAATCACCATCATCTTCCACTTCTTGCAGCCGAGAGAGAGGGATAGAGAGAGAGAGCTGGTCCCGTTTCTTGGAGAAAGAAAAGAGGTAAAGCTTGCACCTTGAACTTCCATTCTTTCCTTCAACTTGTATCTTGAATTTGTGAAGCTTGAGTGAAGATTTTGACTTGAGATTCATCCTCCATGGCAGCCGACAAGAGAGAGAAAGAGGGGTGCCATCCCAAAGTTTGGAAGAGAAAAGAAAGAGAAAAGTGAAGAAATAAAGTTTGTTTGAGTGGTGGGTTGCTTGATCGTGAGCTTGGAGTTGTAGATCACCGTCAAAGTTCGAAGATCTTGGATAAAGATCGAAGCTTTCATGGTTGTTGAGCTTGGAAGGGGCCAAGTTTGAGAAGATATCACAAAGCCTCGGTGGATCTTGTCGGATCTTGTCAGATCTAGTCGGATCTTGTCAGATCTAATCAGATCTGAAGGTATAAAGATTGAACCTTGTAGATATAGTTTTATTAGTGTTAAATAGCTTAGATCTATGGTTGATTTTGGTAAAATGATCTCATCTGAAAAGATGAAGTTGGGCTCTTGAATTCCCAATCTAGGTAGCGGACTTGAGGTGGCCTCTAGGTAGCGGACTTGAGGACCTGATTGTGGCTTTGTATGACATTTGTGAAATGTATCATGTTGTGGTTAGAGAGTAGGATTTTGTTGTTGGAAATTGTGATAGAAAAATGTATGAGATGGCCAAATCCATACGTGGTGATGTTAATGGTGTATTTCGAAATCTTGTAATTGTTCTTAATGAATGTCCGCCTAAGAAACTACATGTCACGCCATTTGTGAGTATATGACGCTTTAAAGGATAAAAGTGAAGTTTCTCGTGAGTTTTTGAATGGAAAATGTCATTTAAATTAATTTGACGGATTTACCGTATTGTGACCAAATCTTATGATTTGAGAAATAAAGATATGGTTTGAAGTGTTTTCAAGTTATATTAAAGTACTATCAAAGAGTGAGTGTTGAGTTTGTGTTAAAAGTGATTTTGAGGTGATAAACCTCACCTAAGTGTTTTATTAAAGAAAATGTGAAAATAGTGCTTGGAGAGTACATCGGTGATGTGTCATACTTGAAATGAGATAGTGATTTTCCAAAGATCCATTTGAAACATTGTATTCGGAATGATTAAGTGATTTTCAAAGAGGTATTTGAAAAACGATGTCATATGAAGTGAAAATCTTTCCTCGAGAGGATTTTGGGAAAAATGTTGATTGAAACTATAAAAGTGAAAATGAATTGTTTTAGTAAATGAGAGATGAATTGAATCTCAACCATTGTTTCAAATTGTTTTAGGAAGTGCCCAAGGAAGTGATTTTGACCCCTACGTGGAAGCCGAACCTTATTACTCGGTGAGTTTCCATACTTGTTATGTGATTATGTGAAAATGATTGCAACTGTGTTTAGTGAAGTGATTTTGAAGTGCAGCATAGTTTTCAAACCCTCGGAGGGGGTAGTGAGTTTCAGTGTATGTAAAGTGTTTATGTGAAAATGATTCGAATTGTGTTGGTCAAGTGATTTGACGTGAATTTGATTTTCAAATTGTTAAGTGGGTAGTGTGTACTTCATCGTGACTTACCTTTATTTGAAATAAAAGTATTGTGAAAGTGTTTGGCAGTGTCCTATATGTGTGAGAGTTCTAACTCTCTTTTAAATGAAAATCTTGCCATAGTTTGTAAATGAATGATTTTGTTGAAATGATTTGCTAGTGTTTACAACGAAATGATTTACCACTATTTCCAAGTAAAATGCTTTTACCGGTGAAATAACTCAAGGATCCGTGTTGTTTCAATTTCTAAAGGAATGATTTATTGAAGTGATTGACTATTATTTCGAAAGTGAAATGCTCTATAAGTGAAATAGTGATTGAAGAGAATGTGACGCCGATGGGCGTCCCTCGACTAGTTTCAATGAACTAATGTGACGTCGATGGAAGTCCCTCGACTAGTCTACTCAGTCCCTCAAGTAGTTCACAAGTGATGTGACGCCGTTGGGTGAATTCCCTCGACTAGTTTCAAAGATTGTGACGCCGTTAAATCCCACGACTAGTATGTGACGCCGCTAAGTCCCCGACTAGTATGTGATGTCGTAGGGTGAATACCTTCGACTAGTTCCAATGAAATAAAGTGACGTCGTTGGCGTGTCCCTCGACTAGTTTGTGATGTCTTGGGTACCTTGACTAGTCTATCGTGATGAGCAATGTCCTCAAGTAATTATGAGTGATATCCATTGAAGTGTTTATTTACTTGATCTAAATTGTATACTTGAAATATGATTTGAACTGCTTTTGCGGAATTGTAAGCATTTTGGAACTCACGGGCTTTTAGCTCACTCTTTCCAAATTGTTTTCTTTAACAGGGATCGAGAACCCAAGTGAAGGAGCCAACCTTTAGAGTTAGGGTTTGCTTTTGTATTGATGTGACAAACGTGGAATGCGATTTCGAGAGCTTTTGTATTATGAGAATTCGAACGTTTGATAAGTATTTTATGTAATTTGGAGATTGTAAGGATGGTGTATTGTGATTGAAAGTTATTGTTGAGATTAGAATTGAGATTTGAATGTTAGTTTAATGTTTTAGTGATATTTACGTGAGTGAGTCCTGGCGAGAGCTAGGCAGGCGGTCCACGGGTACCTTAGGGTATGCCCTAGGGAGAAGTGGGGCTGTCACACCTTTGGTTCGCCTTAGGGGAAGGTGGGGCTGTCACAATGGTCATCTCATCTCCATTAGCCACTATTAAAAACCTGTAAAATGAACAAACTCGTGATAGAAAACACCTCACTTGTGAGAGCCCACCTCCCCCTAGGGCGAACCAAAGGGTTCGGCGGACCGCCTGCCCAACTCTCGCCGGGACTCACTACGAACTCCAACATATCGATCCAAACAATCATTCGTAAGGCCATCATTAAAAGCTATCAAAATTACTGATAAACTCTCACAAAATACAAACCCCAAAATTACATCAACATTACATTGATAACAACTCATTAATACTAACTCCAAAATACCATAAACCATCAAATTCAACCATTAAATTCAATCTTATACAAAGCGTGGAAATCCTACAAAGTACTAGCTTCCTCGATTCCACGCCCACCTCTAACCTGTAAGGAAAACAATTGGGTGAGCTAACGCCTGAGGCTAAGAAAACATGCAAGCATCAGGCTCAAGAAAATTACACTTTATTAAACAAGATAAGTAACCAGAACTTTGAACAAGAATACAAATACAGTCTTTAATTACATATTAAATAAAGGATAGGGGCTCTGTGAGCCAAGATCCCCAATCTTGATCACATTCCAAATAGTTGACACTCACAACTTTCTTATCCATGTAGAGCTCCACTTGTCAACCATCTCCGCCCACCGCTTTCACCCCCCAACCGGGCCCGCTCGTCAAAATAGAAAATTTGGTAATACTCGAGTATACCCAAGTATGTAGTCGGCGAGCACACTCCAACCGACTAAAATATGTGAAGACTCATGATTTACCAATCCTCGCCAAGCCCTTACCGCCCGAGGTAAAAGGTTTACCAATTAGGTTTAAGGCCCCCAACAAGATTAAATAGTAAGTACAACAAACACAAGCAAGCATGTCTGGTCAAGTAAGAGAGGTCGGTCGAGATAAAGTACACGTCCGCCTCGAAAAGTTTAATAATACGATCAATTTAAACATGTAACAGGTCAAGCAAGTCAACAAATCATGCACTTGACACTCACCAATTAACCAAGAGCAAGTGAGTAAATTTAGGAGGTCATACAAGCATCTCGGTGTCCACGTGATCACCTGAGAGATAAAATCAAAATTACCTAAATGCATTCAAGGTCGAATTTTCAATCAAATAAGGTTCTTGATTCCACATTAAAAGGAATCTCATGAAATTGGAAAATCCATTTTCAACTGTGAAAAGACGTGACGTGCATATACTCAATGAACTAAACTCTCGAGAAGCACTTATAAACACTTAAAACAGCAAAAAGGGGCACATGCATGGGCGTTGGACGGAAAACGGATGAAAACAGAAAACACACACTAAAAGGTGTAAATGACAGTTTTGACACCTTGTACGCCGTTACCCATAACTCAGGCTACAAGTATCGGATTAGAGTGCACGAGGTGCCGTTTCAAAGCTAAGGGAACAAACTACAACTTTCATGAAGACAACTTATGCCCAGATTTTCTATTTCTAGGTGAAAAATGTTGAAACAATTTCAGGAATGTTCCCCGTCAGAATTCCCAACAGGCTACATTCAAACGATCATAACTTGGCGCTCACAAATCCGAATCCAGAAATTCCAAAGCCGTTAGAAAGCTAACATACAGGGATACAATTATTAAGAAGACATCAAAAGCAAAAACCTTCATCTTCCTGGTCAAAATGACGCATTACAGTAGCAAAAAACCATTTCTGCCAGAAACAGGGCATCAGGGGTAATTTAGTCATTTCACATGCTACAGTGCTCTGATTCATCTGAAAATTTACAGGTACCATCCTCACTCAATTCTATACAACTTTCATGCTTTAGGCTAAGGCTATTTCAGCTCCCAACATCCTCAAATATACCAAGCAAATTCGGACAGAAAATGGCAGAAATACTTGGTTGAAATTTTGAGAAGCAAAACACCAAATCCAAGCCATCTAATCATCCTCTAGGACACACATGAGCATGAATTCAACTTCCAATCATAAATTCCCAACATTAAGTCTTGCAACTAATGAAACCCTAACCATAGCTCTTGGCCAAGGTTCAAGACAAGCAAAACAATAAAACCAATCCATGGAATCACCTCACAAGCCAAGGATAAGTATGAAACAAGCCAAAAGAACCACAAAAATCCAACAATTTCACAACTTCCATAAAATTTCAGCTTATACAATAAAAGGAAACCTTTCTAGTTGATGTTCTTGGTGCAACCTCAAGCTCCTCAAGTGCAAGCTTCACCTTCTTGCTCCTAATCAAGGTTGAATGATTGAAAGTTGCAAGAATTCCCCAAACTTTTCTCTTTTTCCTCTTCTTTTTTCCTTCTCTTTTTTTCCTCTATTTTCCCACGGTTTTCCCTCTTCTAGTTTTCCTTGGTTTTGGCCGGTTCTTGTAGCTTTATAATGAGCTAAGGAATGACAACAACACTTAGATATTTAGTTGGTCAAAATTGGTCAAAAGTGTCATGCCAAATCAACCCAACAACTTAGGCTATTTTCCACTCTTGCCCACATGATTTCTTTTCCTATCAAATTATTCCATAGGTACTCAATTTAACCTAGCTTATCAAAGCTTAATCACACATACTTAGACCACTAATCACCCAATTACCCTAGTAACTCTCATGCGCGTACAAATTCACACTGAAAATTCGTGAAATAACAAACATTGATTTGTACATATAATTAGGGTTTCGAGAAAATATATTAGGGTTGGTACTTTAGTGTTTAATTTAAAATTAGGGTGTAAACAAATTAGGGTTTTATCGAAAATTAGGGTTTTCGAAGCAAACTAGGGTTTAAATGTCAAATTAGGGTTTTTGACTTGTAAAACAAAATAGGTAAAACAAAATATTTTAAGAAGTAAAACAAACCAAATAAATGCCTTGGCAAACAATAATCACTATAATTAGTATTATTTAATATTTTCCAAAAACTTGGGAAAATCGGGGCCTCACAATCTCCCCTCCTTCAAAGAATTTCATCCTCGAAATTCATACCTCATAATCCTTACATACCCATTGACAATTAAACCTTGGTCTTCCCATGAACGTTTTAACGTTCCACTTATAGGGTAACCAAAATGATCTCACATCTACCCTACTCATGAAACTAGGGTTTACAAAGAGTATATTGAGCCAAGATTAATCAAATCTCTAACTAGGTATTGGTAATTGAAGGGTCTTACCTTCAATGATTTCAGCAGGATCGGGAGCCTGGGGTTGACCTAGGGTATAAACCCTAGATGGTACTCTCGATCGATCTCCTCTCACGCTAGATTGCTTAGATGACGGTTGGCCGGACCGCTGGCTATTGCTTCCTTCAAATGGCCGCTCAGGACAATTGTATATCCGGTGCTCAGCACTACCACACCGCAAGCATTTCCCCGACTTCTTCCAACATTCATCCTCAGTATGATTGGGTTTTCCACAAAACCCACAACTTACACTAGGAGTCGATACTTGCCCTCCTTGTGAGACGTTTCTCGATCGTCCTTGTCCAACAGAAACGCCTCTTAATGGTTCTGAAGTTCTCACGTCTCCCGTTTCCTTTCCAACTTTAGGAGGCGGTACTCTCATCTCGACTTGCCCAACAGAGCTACTTGGGGCTTTTCTCTTCCTAGATTGAAAAGCCTTCACTTGAAGTTTAGCACTCTCGATTCTTTGTGCTTTCTCTAGGGCATCAGTGAATGTAAGAATTTGGGCCACCGCTAAAGACTCCTGTATTTCCACATTTATTCCTTGTACAAACCGTCTTATCCTTTTTCGCTCAGTGACCACCAACTCCGGAGCGAACCTTGATAGCTTAGTGAATTTCACCTCATATTCGGCAACACTCAAGGCTCCCTGTCTCAACCTTATAAAATCATCCTCCCTCTTTTCTTGAATCATAGGTGGAAGGAACTTCTCGTTAAACTCCCTCTCAAAATTTGTCCAGTCCAAGGGGTTTGTTCTCTTTCCCATTTAACTCTAATTACATTCGACCATGCCAGCTCCCTCAAACTGAAAACAAAGTTCACTTGCCTTTCTTCAAGATAATGTGGCAGCAAATATCTCACTCATCCTTTCAAACCGGTTCTCTGGTCGATCCTCCAAGAAATTTAGGTGGTGAAAACTTAAGAAAACGCCCAAAACCCTATCATCCCCATGATCAGCCCTGTTGATTCGCTGTCCAAGGCCTTGATTATTGGCCAGACGTTCAAGTATGTCAGTCATCCTATTGATGGCCGTAGCCACTTGATCCTCATTACCTCCACCCGGTCCCCTCTCAGACTCAACCTCAGAAAAGTGAACACTCACGGAGGGTTGGGGTTGCGCACGGCCACGTCCTCGACCACGACCACGAGCATCCATAGCCCTAATTATAGGTCTAGATGCATAGACAACAAAATTAAATATGCATGAGCAAAGGTAAACACACATGTCAATAGTAAAACATGTAAAACAAGTAAATTGGCATATACCGTATATTCCAGAATTCACAAGCAAATCAACAAGTCATTTCGGAATAATCACACATCATATAGCACACAAATATCCCAAAATCTGAAGGTTAGGTCTTTTAAAATTTAGAGGCCTCACAAAGCATCATCCCAACTAATCTTTCACAAAAACTTACAAAAGACTGGAACTTCCTGTTCTAGTTCACAACTGAACATTCATCCTATCTAGGAGGATTTGAGTTCAACAATAAAGCATTGGATAGTGCTAGTCAATACATCAAGCACCAAGTTCAAAATCCTGAGAATAGATACCACTGTCTGCTAAAGCATTCTTCCTATTAAAATTCTCACCTACAAATATATCTCCGTCAAGCACGATAAAGAAGACTATGAGTTCAGGCGCCAAGATAAGAACAAAGTCAATCAACACTAAGGTTGGCCACCCCAAAGTGTAAATCAACTCAATCCCCATTTTTGCCCGACATACCATCCAAATTCATAGCTCAACTTTTTCCTCCAAATCATCCACGTAGGATGCAAGTCTTAACCAAATATATATACCAGTAATCCTTTCACTTAACTTTTCAACTAACCTCACAGTCCGGTATCCTAAACTTGAAGCCTAAGATACACTACAGAGATCTGAAGCCTAAACTCTGATACCACCTGTGACAGCCCACCTCCCCCTAGGGCGAACCAAAGGGTTCGGCGGACCGCCTGCCCAACTCTCGCCGGGACTCACTACGAACTCCCACATATCGATCCAAACAATCATTCGTAAGGCCATCATTAAAAGCTATCAAAATTACTGATAAACTCTCACAAAATACAAACCCCAAAATTACATCAACATTACATTGATAACAACTCATTAATACTAACTCCAAAATACCATAAACCATCAAATTCAACCATTAAATTCAATCTTATACAAAGCGAGGAAATCCTACAAAAGTACTAGCTTCCTCGATTCACGTGCCCCACCTCGGAACCTGTTAAGGAAAACAAATTGGGGTGAGCTAACGCTCAGTGAGGCCAAGAAAACATGCAAGCATGCAGGCTCAAGAAAATTACACTTTTATTAAACAAGATAAGTAACCAGAACTTTGAACAAGAATACAAATACAGTCTTTAATTACATATTAAATAAAGGATACAGGGGCTCTCAGGAGCCAAGATCCCCGAATCTTGATCACATTCCAAATAGTTGACACTCCGTCAACTTTCTTATCCATGTAGAGCTCCACTTGTCAACCATCTCCGTCCACCGTTTCACCCCCCAACCGGGCCCGCTCGTCAAAATAGAAAATTTGGTAATACTCGAGTATACCCAGGTATGTAGTCGGCGAGCGCACTCCAACCGACGAAAATATGTGAAGACTCATGATTTACCAATCCCTCGACCAAGCCCTTACCGGCCCGAGGTAAAAGGTTTACCAATGAGGTTTTGGCCCCAACAAGATTAAATAGCAAGTACAACAAACACAAGCAAGCAGGTCAGGTCAAGTAAGAGAGGTCGGTCGAGATAAAGTACACGCCCCAAAAGTTTAATAATACGATCAATTTAAACATGTAACAGGTCAAGCAAGTCAACAAATTATGCACTTGACACTCACCAATTAACCGAGAGCAAGTGAGTAAATTTAGAGGTCATACAAGCCGCCTCGTGTCCACGTGATCACCGAGAGATAAAATCAAAATTACCTAAATGCATTCAAGGTCGAATTTTCAATCAAATAAGGTTCTTGATTCCACATTAAAAGGAATCTCATGAAATTGGAAAATCCATTTTCAACTGTGAAAAGACGTGACGTGCATATACTCAATGAACTAAACTCTCGAGAAGCACTTATAAACACTTAAAACAGCAAAAAGGGGCACATGCATGGGTGTTGGACGGAAAACGGATGAAAACGGAAAACACACACTAAAAGGTGTAAATGACAGTTTTGACACCTTGTACGCCGTTACGCCGTTACCCATAACTCAGGCTACAAGTATCGGATTAGAGTGCACGAGGTGCCGTTTCAAAGCTAAGGGAACAAAATACAACTTTCATGAAGACAACTTATGCCCAGATTTTCTATTTCTAGGTGAAAAATGTCGAAACAATTTCAGGAATGTTCCCCGTCAGAATTCCCAACAGGCTACATTCAAACGATCATAACTTGGCGCTCACAAATCTGAATCCAGAAATTCCAAAGCCGTTAGAAAGCTAACATACAAGGATACAATTATTAAGAAGACATCAAAAGCAAAAACCTTCATCTTCCTGGTCAAAATGACGCATTACAGTAGCAAAAAACCATTTCTGCCAGAACAGGGCATCAGGTGTAATTTAGTCATTTCACATGCTACAGTGCTCCGATTCATCTGAAAATTTACAGGTACCATCCTCACTCAATTCTCTACAACTTTCATGCTTTAGGCTAAGGCTATTTCAGCTCCCAACATCCTCAAATATACCAAGCATATTCGGACAGAAAATGGACAGAAATACTTGGTTGAAATTTTGAGAAGCAAAACACCAAATCCAAGCCATCTAATCATCCTCTAGGACACACATGAGCATGAATTCAACTTCCAATCATCAATTCCCAACATTAAGTCTTGCAACTAATGAAACCCTAACCCTAGCTCTTGGCCAAGGTTCAAGACAAGCAAAACAATAAAACCAATCCATGGAATCACCTCACAAGCCAAGGATAAGTATGAAACAAGCCAAAAGAACCACAAAAATCCAACAATTTCACAACTTCCATAAAATTTCAGCTTATACAATAAAAGGAAACCTTTCTAGTTGATGTTCTTGGTGCAACCTCAAGCTCCTCAAGTGCAAGCTTCACCTTCTTGTTCTAATCAAGGTTGAATGATTGAAAGTTGCAAGAATTCCCCAAACTTTTCTCTTTTTTCCTTCTTCTTTTTTCCCTCTATTTTCCCAATGGTTTTCCCTCTTCTAGTTTTCCTTGGTTTTGGCCGGTTCTTGTAGCTTTATAATGAGCTATGGATGACAACAACACTTAGATATTTAGTTGGTCAAAATTGGTCAAAAGTGTCATGCCAAATCAACCCAACAACTTAGGCTATTTTCCACTCTTGCCCACATGATTTCTTTTCCTATCAAATTATTCCATAGGTACTCAATTTAACCTAGCTTATCAAAGCTTAATCACACATACTTAGACCACTAATCACCCAATTACCCTAGTAACTCTCATGCGCGTACAAATTCACACTGAAAATTCGTGAAATAACAAACATTGATTTGTACATATAATTAGGGTTTCGAGAAAATATATTAGGGTTGGTACTTTAGTGTTTAATTTACAATTAGGGTGTAAACAAATTAGGGTTTTATCGAAAATTAGGGTTTTCGAAGCAAACTAGAGTTTAAATGTCAAATTAGGGTTTTTGACTTGTAAAACAAAATAGGTAAAACAAAATATTTTAAGAAGTAAAACAAACCAAATAAACGCCTTGGCAAACAATAATCACTATAATTAGCATTATTTAATATTTTCCAAAAACTTGGGAAAATCGGGGCCTCACATCACTTACTCTCTTACGTGTTTCTCTCACACTCGTGTATCACTCAAGTGTTTTATTCCACTCTAATGATCTCACCAAGCACTCTCAAGTTCCTTGATTTTCCTCCTTGAAGAAATCAGAAAATTCAAGCAATTTAAGGACTTATCACCAATTATCTTCACGAGAAAGTAATGTATCAACATTGATTTTCCTCCTTGGAGAATGAGAAACAAGACAAGAAACTAAGAATTAAGATGGTTAAGACATGACTCAAAAGCTGGTAAAAAAAATTCGAATGAAACAACTAAGAATAACCCTAGAAATGAACTTGAAAATCCGAGGGTAATTTGGTCAATTTTTCCACAAATTTCCAGAACACTTGACGAGAGTTAAACACATAATTTAGGACTACAAATGGACACAAATGATGCTGGAAAATATTAGGAAACTAAGACAAGAACCAGATTTGGAAATAAGACTCAAATTAGGAAACTAATCTACAACTCCTATTCAGATTTGGAAAGGAAAAGAAAACTGATTTGATCGACAATAAAACAAGTTAAAAGACACAACTAAATGCTGGAAACAAGAACAAAATCACGTGGAGGAGTGGCTTCAAAAAAATTAGGCAAAGTTTGGGTTCAAATGTTCCCAATCCAATTCGGGTTAGGGTTGGAATTTGTCAAAGGCAGTGCAAGGGTTTCCAAGGCTGTTTTGGATTGCTTGCTGCGGTCTTTTAATCCCTCTTGGATAGGATTTGTGGCTATTTAGGGATTAGGAAGGCTGTTTACAGAATTTAAGAAGGTTTCTAACTTGGTTTGGGATTTTTTTTTAAGCAACAAGAAACCTTTTCAAGCTTGGACAGGATTTCTGGAATTTGGAAACTAAAATTTCTGGTTTATGTTTTCAACTTCCAAATTCGTTTTTAACCTTCCCAAAGCATGAAATTATGTTCTAACAACCCCCAAGGTGTAGTTCAAGCTTGGAACAACAATTGCAACTCAAGGATTTAGAGCAAACACACCAGATCAGATCTGGTTTCAAGCAGGAATTTCAGAAAGCAGTTCAGCCTCTTCCTTTCTTTCTTCTTTCGTTTTTGTTTTTCTTTTTTTTTTTAAAAAAAATTTCAGCCATTTGATTCTGCTTTTAAACTTCAAGAACCAGTGGTGAAAATTCCAGAATTCAAGGATGTAAGATCAGTTTCAAGAAACTCAAGAAAACAGCCCCAAGGTACAAGATTTTGTTGAAACTTTGTTCAAGAACTTTTAGGGTTTGTTTCAAGAATTCAATGTATGTTCAAGGCTCATAGTTTCAGCAACAAGGCCACAAAATTTTCCAGCAATTTGAACAGAAGATCAGCAAAAGAAACCAAAAAGACGGACAGCAACAAGAAACAAGAACTGGACAGCAAGCATGCACAAGAAGGATAGCAAAAAAGAATAACTAAAAAAACAAGCCACAGCTAGAAAACTTGGCACAAAGCAACTCAAGATGACCAGAATTTTTCAAGACCTAGATGAAACACAAGATTTGCAAGTTGACCAGAAAATTAAGCTAGCACAACACAAGAATAAATGGACAGCAAGAGAAGGCACAAAACGGACAACAAGAACAAGAAATCAAGACACGGATAGATTTTTTTTTCTTGTTTTTTTTATTCAAGACTCAAGACACAAGAACACAAGACCAAAAAGTAAGAAAACAAGAGAAAAATTCAGATAAACAATGAATTCGGGATGAACGGTATGCTACAGTAGCAATGAACAGTATCGATGAACAGTATTTTTTTTCTGGGCAGAATTTTGACACCAAGAAAATGAAAATAAACAAGAACAAAGGGATATACTTGATACCATCTACTAGTTCTGATTACCAAGATGATATGAATTGACGTAGGACCTAGACGAATATCAAGTTGGAGTTGCGGAAGACTCTTGACCCCTCTAATCCGCGAAGTTATTAATCTTGAATTTAATCTCAACCCGTAACTTAATGGAGAAGCGAACCAAGGCTATTGGTAGATGACGCCACAATCAAGTGCGGTTCTTGATCAAGTATTCAAGAAGAAATCTCTTAGAAAAGAGACGTGTAATTCACACAAGAAAAGCTGAAATTTTTATTGATGACTTGAATGAATAAATTTGGCCAACCATAGGTTTATTTATAGCCTTACAAAACAAAACCTACTACTACTAGGAAAACGATAAAGTAAATGGTTTAGGCAATTCCTCATAGGACTAGGAAACCCTAACCCTAATCGGCCTAGGTTTTGACCGTTGGTCAACCTAGCTTATTTCAACTAATTGAAAAGCTAACTTAATTGAACTAATTAAGTTAGAAACAAAATCGGCTCCCATAGAGACCCTAGGAATCTGAAATTGAATTGGCTCCCATAGAAACCCAGGAATCCGAAATTGAATTTGCACTCAATTTGAATTTTCATTCATTCAACTAGGGTTTCATTCCTTCAATGTGTCTTCAATTTTGAGAAGGGTAGCAAGACTTGATCTTCTTCACTTGGCTTGCCAACTTGTTCTTCATCATCTTGTGATTGAAGAAGCTATACACATTACATTTGATGAGTCTAACGGTGATTCTTCCAAAAGCACTTGTATAGATGATGATGTAGGTATTCAAAAAAGACTTGAGAAACTCACACTTCAAGAAGAAAACAATGTTGAAATGGAGGAGAACTCAAAGGAAAGTGGCTCACAAGAAAATCATGTGCAAGGAGAAGAAGACAAGGATGATGATCTACCAAAGGATCTTCCTAAAGTTTGAAAATTCATTCAAAATCACCCAAGGAGTTAATCATTGGTGATCCATTCGAAAAGGTGAAAACTCATTCCTCATCAAAACCGCTACTTGACAATTTTGCTTTAGTGTCACATTTTGAACCTAAAAATGTTAATGATGCCTTAAAAGATGATAATTGGATTGTAGCTGTGCAAGAGGAATTAAATCAATTTGAAAGGAATAAAATTTGGACTTTAGTTGAGAGACCTCAAAATCATCCTATTATAGGCACAAAATGGGTATTTAGAAACAAATTAAACGATAAGGGTGAAATTGTGAGAAATAAAGTTAGATTAGTGGCTAAGGGATATGCTCAAGAAGAAGGTATAGACTTTGATGAAACATTTGCTCCCGTAACTAGATTAGAATCTATTAGGATGTTTCTTGCATTTGCTTGTTTCAAAGGTTTTAAATTATATCAAATGGATGTTAAAAGTTCTTTTCTAAATGGTTTTATTGATCAAGAGGTTTATGTGGATCAACTTCCCGATTTTGAAAGTGATAAATTTCCAAATCATGTGTTTAAACTTTCAAAATGCTTGTATGGTTTAAAACAAGCTCCTAGAGCTTGGTATGAGCATTTAAGTGGATTTTTGATTGAAAATGGCATTAAAAGAGGTATTGTAGATGTGACAACCCCACTTCTCCCTAGGGCGAACCCTAGGGTATCGGCGGACTGCCTGCCCAGCTCTCGTCAGGACTCAATAGCTAATATAAACCAACAACTCACAACTTACAAAACTAAAACTCCCAAATTCAAAAGTCAACCAACATATATACATAAGTTTCATACCACCATTCCAACTTAAAACATAACAGGGTATTTAAGGATACAAAATCAACCTCTAAACTTATCCATGATAGGGTTTGCTAGTACATTCACCCTTAAACAAAAGTACAACAAAAACTTAAACTACTTGCACGTACTTCCAATCCTAAGCTCAAGCAAATCCCCCTGCTAAGGAAAACAAAAGGAAAATAGGGTGAGCTAAAAGCCCAGTGATGTTCCAAAAGACAGGCATGCAAAATAGCAATTAGCACATTTGCACCACAAAGATTTTGATAAACAATCACACTAGCACATTTGCAATAAAATTTGGAATTTCAAGTATAAGTACAGAGATGATCACAGTAGCACTGTCAACCAGGAGATGGTGCCTATGCACTACTCAAGCCGCTCGACTCGGAGATCAGTGCTCACGAGGAGTTCAGCACTCAAGCTTCTCTTACTGGAAGATCAGTGCACAAGGATCACTTAAATAACAATTTAAATATAAAAGGATACAGATGGTTCTCAGGAGCCAAGTTCCACAGCAGCAATTTGATCCAAGTCCGTTGACACTCCGTCAACCAAGGAAATGCAAGAATTAATATCCAGTAGAACCCCACTCGTCAGCCACCCCGTTCACCCATTCAACCACCTTACCGGGCCCGAACACCAACACAGGAGGTAATACTCGAGTATACCAAAAACAAGAAACAGGATCCAAGGGCATCATTAGTCTACTCGACCAAGCCCTAACTGGCTCGATTCGACCAACGAGCCGATGGAGTGGACTCCGATCACGAGTCCCAAGAACTAATAACAAGATTAGCCCTTGTGATATCACACAAGTGGCCATTTCACAGGCACAGGTAACAAGCACAGGTAAACAAGCTTCTAAACAGATTAGTCGATGGGATATTACCCAAACGACTCACAGATTAAATATAAGCAAGGGCCAAATCCACAGGTGTCACGATATCAAGGATGTACAATTCAAGCAAAAGAGATCGAGTGTGATGAAGTACGCACTCGTCTCGATCACATTAATTGGTTCACAAATCACAAGAACACAAATCATCACATAGTTCAAGTATTTCAATATTTCAGATATCAAGTTGATCAAATAACAAGCATGAAACACTCACCGAGTCGAGTGAAATATCTTCAAGTATTCACACCCAAATCCTCCTTACTTCCTCCTTCAAAGTCTAATATCAAATAAAATGGAACATATTTAAGCTCGGCTGCCCAACCAAACGTGATCAAATGCATATGCTCAATGTTTCTTTTCATGGGATAAGAGTCGTATTTTGGATGCACAAATCACGAAATGACCAATCCAGTTTATGAAGATGAGCAAAAAAAAGTCTTAAAAACATCCTAGAACCACGCATGAGTGGGTCGGGGCACGGCAAGAAGACAAGAGAATCGAAAGGATTAAAAGAAGCAATCGCAGAAATGAAATCAATGTTGGACAGGTTTGTCAAGGTTCAGTAACTTGATCATAACTGTGGCCACGCTTATCAGATTGGAGTGTAATTTATGGCGTTTCGAAGCTAATACATAGCTCTACAACTTTCATGAAGAGGTCAGGTATCAGTTCATGCTTTACCACACTAAAAATGGCAAGTATCAGAGAAGCAAGAAAAACTGTCGGAAAAATTCAGGCTGGACGAACAGTCTCGGGAAAACAGTCATAACTTGATGTAGAAAAATCAAAATCAAGATCCATTAGCGGCGTTTAAAACTAGGTTCATAGGGATTTCTAACGGTATAAGGCTTGGATGCTAATTCATTTTCTACAGTCAACAGTAACCTCAGGAAGTTCATTGTTTTTCCAACCTGATTTTCTGCGAAATTCCAGCTTTGGTGCAACTTCTTCAATCAACCCCTTAAGGTTATTTCCATCATTTGCCAAGGTGTTTAACAAGCTAAAACAGCAATTAATTCCATCATCAAAGCATCATAAGTCATTAAGCATTTCATCAAACATATGGTAGGCATAAAATCAAATCAATTCTCAAGTTGCAACTACAAGAATCCAAGCCTAAAAACTAGGTTTTCAAGCATCATCCTTCCATAAACATCACTAACAACCTTCATTAGATTAACTTTTAGGATCATAGAACTAGGGTTTGGATAGAGAAATACCTTAAGAAGCCAAAGAAGTAACTTTTCAAGCAACCAAAATCTTCCCCTACCAAGCTTGAAGATTGATGGTTAAGGTGCTACCAACTTCCTCTCTTTGATTTCCTATCAAACTAAGCAAGATTTAGGTTGGTTTTTTTTGTGAATTTTCTCCTCTTTTTCTCTCCCAATTTCGTCCAAGACCTCCTCAAAATGAAGCTGAAATTTTGTTGTTTTTAAAGAGATAAGTTTGGAGGGAAAAAGCCATCAAGTCAAAGTTTGAATCCTAGGGTGACAAGTGGTGATTTCTTGGCCATTAGCTAACAAAAATCTCCCTTAATTGCTTTCTAACTCCTCAAATTTAATTTAGTCTCCAATTAACAACCAACACATCCTATTTTCTTGGCAATTAAACCATGCAAGAAGTTCTCACTAATTCTAGAGTTCAATCCTTAATCAAGTATAATCAAACGAAATGAATGCACTTAGGGGAAAACATATCACTAATGCACTAAAGAAATTTATATGCACTTAAATGAGTTAAATGGTAATGTATATATGGAATTTCTAGGGTTCTCACACACTCTTCCCTTAAAAGAATTTCATCCTCGAATTTCTCACCTTATGTCTGATTGTTGCATATCCTTCTCTTTTCGGGGCTCATTTGGGCTAATTGGGCAGTTAGCAATTTGATGCGTAGAACTGCCGCAACGAAAGCATTTTTGTCCTTTCTTCCTACACTCATTCTCATGATGATTGGGTTTCCCACAATATCCACAAATCAAGCGAAACTCCATCCAAGCATCTCCTGATGTCTCCAGGAGTTTTGTTCCACTTGTTCCTTTTCCAATCTTGGAGGGTGGTGCATCTTGTTCACTATCAACTTTTCCAAAATTCTCACTAGGTGCTCCTCGCTTTCCTTGTCTCAAAGCCTTGACTTGAAGAGTTGCACTCTCCACCCGCTTGAGCTTTTTCCAGAGCTTCTCCAAATGTATTGATCTGAGTTGCTGCTAAATCCTTCTGGATTTCCACATTTAGTCCCTGTACAAATTGCCTTATCCTTTTTTTTTCGGTGACCACCAACTCAGGGGCAAATTTGGATAACTTGTAAATCTCAGAGTTTCATATTCGGCAACACTTGAGTTGCCCTGGCGAAGTCTTATAAAAGCATTTGCCCTCTGTTCTTGGATCAATGGGGGAAAGAATTTCTTATTAAATTCCCTAGTGAAGTTGGCCCAAGTTCTCGTCTCTCTCCCATCTTGCTCTTATCATATTCCACCGAACGAGTGCTCCCTCAACTGAATACAGCAAAGGCCACTTGCCTCTCTTCAGTATAGTTAAGGGCTGCAAAGATGTCAATCATTTTATCTAACCAACTCTCCGCCACATCAGGGTCAGGTCCTCCGAGGAATTTTGGTGGAGAAAATTTATGAAATCGTTCTAGTGCTCTATCTTCTCCTTCTACAGATTCTCATTGTTCCTGTGCTGATTATTAGGGTTTTGGCCTTGGTGCTCCACTAATCGTGCTAAAAGATCAGTCATTCGGTTTATGGCCGTGGCCACTTGGTCTCCCACTTCAGCCCTTAATTCAGTATTTTGAGTGGCCGCAGATTCTCTCTCACTCCCTTGGTCTTGGGGTTGTCTAGCCCTACGCGGCCGTCCCCGACGTTGTCCCCCAGTTTCCATCTCACACAATTAATCTCTTTCTACACATGAATGATAACAACAACTTACCACAAGCTCCACAAGTCGTATCAAGTTAAACAAGTCAAAGCAAGATACCAAGGCAATTCAAACAAATCAAACAAGACGACAACACGAGAAAGCCAAACATCGATTCAAGCAATCATCAAACCAAGTCAACTATTAATATGAAACCACGGGGTATCACCAAAATACTCCACAACGGAGCCAGAAAACTCTACTTTTCCATCAAATTCAACTTCATATCCAACACTAAAATTCCAAAAGACACACTCGTACTCAAGCACCAAAACAAGAATTAAATCAGTTCACGCCTAGGTTGGCCACCCTAAAGCGTAAAGCAACTCGATCCCCGTTCTTGCCTGACATACGAACAAGATTACACACACACAAATTCACAAAACTAACAGAAAGCATTCATTCCCACTGCCCAAAAGATCTGAACCTAGCGCTCTGATACCAACTGTGACAGCCCCACTTCTCCCTAGGGCGAACCCTAGGGTATCGGCGGACTGCCTGCCCAGCTCTCGCCAGACTCAATAGCTAATATAAACCAACAACTCACAACTTACAAAACTAAAACTCCCAAATTCAAAAGTCAACCAACATATATACATAAGTTTCATACCACCATTCCAACTTAAAACATAACAGGGTATTTAAGGATACAAAATCAACCTCTAAACTTATCCATGATAGGGTTTGCTAGTACATTCACCCTTAAACAAAAGTACAACAAAAACTTAAACTACTTGCACGTACTTCCAATCCTAAGCTCAAGCAAATCCCCCTGCTAAGGAAAACAAAAGGAAAATAGGGTGAGCTAAAAGCCCAGTGATGTTCCAAAGACAGGCATGCAAAATAGCAATTAGCACATTTGCACCACAAAGATTTTGATAAACAATCACACTAGCACATTTGCAATAAAATTTGGAATTTCAAGTATAAGTACAGAGATGATCACAAGAGTAATCACAACCGGAGATGGTGCCTATGCACTACTCAAGCCGCCGACTTCGGAGATCGTGCTCACGAGGAGTTCAACACTCAAGCTTCTCTTCTTGGAAGATCAAGGCACAAGGATCACTTAAATAACAATTTAAATATAAAAGGATACTGAGATGGTTCTCGGAGCCAAGTTCCACAAAGCAACTTGATCCAAGTCCGTTGACACCACAACCAAGGAAATGCAAGAATTAATATCCAAGAGAACCCCACCACCCGTTCACCCATTCAACCACCTTACCGGGCCCGAACACCAACACAGGAGGTAATACTCGAGTATACCAAAAACAAGAAACAGGATCCAAGGGCATCATTAGTCTACTGACCAAGCCCTAGCGGCTCGATTCGACCAACGAGCGATGGAGTGGACTCGATCACGAGTCCCAAGAACTAATAACAAGATTAGCCCTTGTGATATCACACAAGTGGCCATTTCACAGGCACAGGTAACAAGCACAGGTAAACAAGCTTCTAAACAGATTAGTCGATGGGATATTACCCAAACGACTCACAGATTAAATATAAGCAAGGGCCAAATCCACAGGTGTCACGATATCAAGGATGTACAATTCAAGCAAAAGAGATCGAGTGTGATAAAGTACGCACTCGTCTCGATCACATTAATTGGTTCACAAATCACAAGAACACAAATCATCACATAGTTCAAGTATTTCAATATTTCAGATATCAAGTTGATCAAATAACAAGCATGAAACACTCACCGAGTCGAGTGAAATATCTTCAATTATTCGCACCCAAATCCTCCTTACTTCCTCCTTCAAAGTCTAATATCAAATAAAATGGAACATATTTAAGCTCGGCTGCCCAACCAAACGTGATCAAATGCATATGCTCAATGTTTCTTTTCATGGGATAAGAGTCGTATTTTGGATGCACAAATCACGAAATGACCAATCCAGTTTATGAAGATGAGCAGACAAAAGTCTTAAAAACATCCTAGAACCACGCATGAGTGGGTCGGGGCACGGCAAGAAGACAAGAGAATCGAAAGGATTAAAAGAAGCAATCGCAGAAATGAAATCAATGTTGGACAGGTTTGTCAAGGTTCAGTAACTTGATCATAACTGTGGCCACGCTTATCAGATTGGAGTGTAATTTATGGCGTTTCGAAGCTAATACATAGCTCTACAACTTTCATGAAGAGGTCAGGTATCAGTTCATGCTTTACCACACTAAAAATGGCAAGTATCAGAGAAGCAAGAAAAACTGTCGGAAAAATTCAGGCTGGACGAACAGTCTCGGGAAAACAGTCATAACTTGATGTAGAAAAATCGAAATCAAGATCCATTAGCGGCGTTTAAAACTAGGTTCATAGGGCTTTCTAACGGTATAAGGCTCGGATGCTAATTCATTTTCTACAGTCAACAGTAACCTCAGGAAGTTCATTGTTTTTCCAACCTGATTTTCTGCGAAATTCCAGCTTTGGTGCAACTTCTTCAATCAACCCCTTAAGGTTATTTCCATCATTTGCCAAGGTGTTTAACAAGCTAAAACAGCAATTAATTCCATCATCAAAGCATTATAAGTCATTAAGCATTTCATCAAACATATGGTAGGCATAAAATCAAATCAATTCTCAAGTTGCAACTACAAGAATCCAAGCCTAAAAACTAGGTTTTCAAGCATCATTCTTCCATAAACATCACTAACAACCTTCATTAGATTAACTTTTAGGATCATAGAACTAGGGTTTGGATAGAGAAATACCTTAAGAAGCCAAAGAAGTAACTTTTCAAGCAACCAAAATCTTCCCCTACCAAGCTTGAAGATTGATGGTTAAGGTGCTACCAACTTCCTCTCTTTGATTTCCTATCAAACTAAGCAAGATTTAGGTTGGTTTTTTTGTGAATTTTCTCCTCTTTTTTCTCTCCCAATTTCGTCCAAGACCTCCTCAAAATGAAGCTAAAATTGTGTTGTTGTTAAAGAGATAAGTTTGGAGGGAAAAAGCCATCAAGTCAAAGTTTGAATCCTAGGGTGACAAGTGGTGATTTCTTGGCCATTAGCTAACAAAAATCTCCCTTAATTGCTTTCTAACTCCTCCAATTTAATTTAGTCTCCAATTAACAACCAACACATCCTATTTTCTTGGCAATTAAACCATGCAAGAAGTTCTCACTAATTCTAGAGTTCAATCCTTAATCAAGTATAATCAAACGAAATGAATGCACTTAGGGGAAAACATATCACTAATGCACTAAAGAAATTTATATGCACTTAAATGAGTTAAATGGTATTGTATATATGGAATTTCTAGGGTTCTCACAGTAGACACCACTCTTTTTACAAAACAAAAATTGAATGATCTTCTTATTGTGCAAATATATGTTGATGATATTATTTTTGGTGCTACTAATGAACAATTGTGCAAGGATTTCTCTTCTATTATGCAAAATGAATTTGAGATGAGCTTGATGGAAGAACTAAATTTCTTCCTTGGACTTCAAGTCCTTCAAACTCAAGAAGGAACCTTCATTAATCAAATAAAGTATACAAACGAACTCCTCAAAAGATTCGGAATGGAAGACTCAAAGCAAGTTGGCACACCAATGTGTACATCTACCAAACTTGAAAAAGATGAAGAAGATTCAAATGTTGATGAGAAGAAATATAGAGGTATGATCGGAAGCCTACCTTATTTAATCGCAAGTAGACCGGATATTATGTTTGTCTTTTGCTTGTGTACTCGTTTTCAATCTTGTCCTAAGGAATTTCATTTAAATGCCGTTAATAGAATTTTTTGATATTTGAAAGGAACTTCGAAATTTGGACTTTGGTATCCTAAATGTCATGAATTTACTTTATGTGGATATACGGATGCTGATTTTAGTGGATGTACAATAGATAGAAAAAACAGTAGTGGTTCATGTCATTTTCTTGGTAATTGCATGGTATCTTGGTTTAACAAGAAACAAAATGCTATTTCTTTGTCTACAACCGAAGCGGAATATGTTGCCGCTAGTGCATGTTGTACTCAATTATTGTGGATGAAACATACCTTGAATGATTTTGGTTTGTTGTATGATAATATGTCTATTTACTGTGATAACTCAAGTGCCATAAATTTGACAAAAAAATCCCATTCAATATTCTAGGACAAAGCACATAGACATAAAGCATCATTTCATTTGTGATCTTGTTCAAAAGGGTAAGATTTGTGTAAATTATGTTTGCTCAAAAGATCAAATTGCTGACATTTTCACAAAAGCTTTGCCTCTGGATCAATTTATATATCTGAGATCGAAATTTGGTATTTTAGAAAAGAATTCTTAAAATTTTTCAATCAAACTTTATCGGATGTCCGATAGTAGATGAACGGACGTCTGACAGTGTTCTAAGCTGTTTTTCAGAAAACTCTATCGGACGGATGTGTCGGACGATTCACTTCGTTCGGACATTCGACACACCAACAGTTGCAGCTTATAAGGTCATTTCCTCTTATTTCTATCAGTCAAACCTCATTTATTCGGACGCACCTTCCCAACCACTCAGATTACAAAAATTCAAATTCACACCGTGTGTTGAAACAAATTCCAAAATTCGCTTCACAAATTGGTTTATGAACCTGTTGCAAACCGTGCTATTTCAACATTTCACATCAACAATTACAATCCTTTCCAATCCCAAATCTCCTCAAAAACTCTAAAACTAATCTTCCTCACCTTCTAAGCAGATTGATCACGACATTTTCATCAAAATAGTAGCTTTAGTCCTTAGCATCTCATTTCTCATCTCACTCACTACTTAAACGGACTTCAACTAGGAAGAAGAAAGGCTCTGCAACTACCCAAGAATCTCGGACTACTCAAACTAATTCTCAGGTTTCTTTACCACCCCCTCCATTACCTCAATTCATTGATGATGAAGCCAAAGAAAAATTTGCATTCATTTCGCAAAAAGGCTTCATCATTCAAAGATCAATCGATCCTTCTGAATTCCATAGAATTGATCTTGATTTTGTTCTCAAGCTCTTTGAATTTCAGAAATGGTCTCACATTATCACAATGCCTAATGTCTATTATTTTGAATTGCTCTATCAGTTTTTTGCTAATCTTAGGAAAGGCAGTGTTCGTAATGAAATAAGATCGCGTGTTAATGGAGTAGACCTTGTTTTTGATTCTGATGTTGTGAATGAGATTTTGAAAACTTCTATAGAATATGGTTGTAGAAGTAAAATTGCAAATTTTTTCTCCTATGAAGAAAATCTGACAACTATCAATCATTTCAATGCTGAAAAATTGATGTCATATTTTCAATCTCTATTCCAAACTCCTGCTGATAGTAAATTAGAGGACCTTTCTCCTAAAAATTTGATCATTTCTCAATCATTTCAAATCTCTTGGTTCCTATTGATGGGCATCGTACTGATGCAAACAAGATGGAATTATATCTGTTTTACTGTTTTGTTGAAAAAATCCGCATAGATTTTGGTTTTTTCATGTGCTCTTCTTAAACCCTAGGATCATGTTAATCTTCTTAAACATGGTCTTATGCTTACTATGACTCCTGAGCAGCAATCTGAGTTCTTGGATAAGAAAAATTTGTTGTTTCCTACTGCTATGGTTGAGGATGCATCACATGCAAAAGAACCTCATCCTGACCCTACTCTTGGAACTTAAGAAGTCACGGATTCTCAGACTTCTCACCGTGATCCCTCCACCTCTGAGAAGGGCAAGGAACAAGCTACTGATGAACCTGAGGAAGAAGATAATGAAGATACTAAGGAGGAAGACCACTCTGCCTTTCGTATTTCCAGAAGAAGGCCTGGACCTAAGGCTACATTCACTCTTTAGGTACTTTAAGATCATGTGTACTTCACCATTAGGATGCATCTTCTCTGTTTTGTTTTCTTTTTGTCAATGGATGAAGTGTATAATATATTAAGTATTTTGCTACTTTGTGTTAAGTATTTCTATTGGATACCTTGGCTACTCAGTATTGTGCAAATTTAACATTCTGCTCTTGCTATCTGGTAATTATGGTATTGTATTGAAGTTTATATGGTGCTGTTATTGTTTTGGTACTGATATTGATTTGTGGATTTGTGATGGCCTTGATATTGCCTTGATATTGTGATGGCCTTGATATTGTATTATGGTCTTCTATTCAATTATTGGATTTCTGATTGTGAATTGAACAACACATTTGGCATTGAAGATTTCAACTATTTTGGAATTGTAACTTATTTGGTATTGAAGATTTCAGCTATTTGTTTGATTCTTTTTTAGATGACAAAATGGGGGAGAAGGTTATTGATATTGGCTTGATGAATTTTTGGTTTGTTAAGGCTATATTGATATTAGCTTGGATAATTTTTGGTTTGTTAAGGCTATATTGATATTGGCTTGGATAAAATTTTTGGCTTGTCAAGGTTATATTGGATAAGGTTATTGGCCTGGATGAACATTTGATCAAAAATATGGTTGATCTAGTAAGAGAGAGTTATGGCTTGGATATGGTTAAATGTTTTGAATGCTCAATCTAAATAAATTATACTTAAAACACAAGTTGTGTACGATTCACAAAATGAGGGGGAGTTATATACGTTTTCTTTATCAAACGCTTTCATTTCCCCAAATGAATTCAATTGTTTTGTCATCATCAAAAAGGGGGAGAATGTAAATAGTGATCCCGGATTTTGACAATTACAAAACAATTGAAGAAATCAATTTATTGTTTTCCATTGCGAATATTGGCAGCTCAGGTTATTAATGCAAATGATGCGATTGAAGAACTCAATCAAAAGGAGCAAAGGACATTAAATTCTGTCGGACGCTCGATAGTTTGTATCAGACGTCCGATAAAGGTCGAGAACACTCCATCGGACACTCATCTTAAAGCACTGGATGTTCGATAGACAGGGGGAGTATCGAACACTCGTATCGGACGCGTATCCACATCACCGGACGTCTGATCGTATTCAAGAAAATTTCTGATCTCTCTGGCTGCTGTCGGATGCAGGCTTCATCGGATACAGAAAAATGCATTAGCCGTCCAATAAAGATCGAAACGGTCTTTCGGATGATTGTACCTGACGCACAACATTATATCGGACGTCCAACAGCTCCAACGGCTGGTTGACTCTTAGCTACCTTCTATCCGTTGACATCTATTATCAAGGCACTTTTTGTTCTCCTTTAAATAGAGCCTTGTCTGAACTTCATAGTAACTTTTGTACACTTAGAATACAAGTTCTTAAGAGTGATTTTAGCAAGAAAATATTCTTCAAGTGAGAATTGTAGTTCTTGAAAGTGTGAACTAGTGAGCAAGCTTTTCAATTGTGAGTAAATTCTTCAATAGTGTAGCTTTAAAAGGGTTATCCGAGTGATTGTAAAACTTCCTAACTTGACCAAGTGCTGCTTGGGGCAAGGAGGAAGTGAGCCTTCCATTGTACACAAGATTGGTTGAAATTCATCAAATTGAAGTTGCTTGTGTTGAGATTTGTTCTTCAAGCTCAAGAGGAACTTTGAAGAAGATTGGTTTGATTACTCTCATTCTTATTTACAGCTTACTTTACGATTCCTCTATTGCTATATCTTCTATCTTTCTTGATTTTCATTGTTCCTTCATTGATTATTTGATTGTGTAAGAGGATACATTTCATATTGTGAAAAAGGGGCATCATAACTTGATTAATTTTTAATCAACCTAATTCACCCCCACTCTTAGGTTGTCTTTGGGTCTTACAAAGATATATATGTTTCCATAAGAAACATAAAGAGTTGATAAATTATAAATCTTTAGAGATTTTAGATTTATTGACTATGGTAGATTGCATAAGTAAAGTAGACTACTCAATCATTATGATGCTACAATAGTTTCACTATAACACTAAAATTATACGAGTTATTTTCTATCCTTCTATGATTGTTGAGAGATATTTATTTATCTCATTGTTGGGTAACTATTCATCACATATAAAGTTCCTTTTATTGTTTGATAAAGGATCAATATTTGATACCTTTGCAAATGTCCAAATGAGAAAGGAAACTTGAAATTTAAGGAATAGAAAATAAAATGAAGGTACAAACAAAAAGGGAAGCGTTGCCAATGAATGAAATCAATGCTTGATTGATTACATCTAAATGATGTACTATAAGGAAATAATGAGATACGTATAGATATAGCATATTGGCAGTTTTTATCTTGAGTAAAGCCTTGGAATTGAAGTATGTACTTAAACCATTTCCTCCAATGTTGTTTAAACACCATATTAATTATGGTATGGATGGAAATCATGTTTAACATATAATGTTTAACTTTCGGAGGATAATTAGCCTACACATAAAGAAACTGGACAAAAGAAACAAGGCTATTTTGTTAACTCCAAAAAATTTAGATACTTTCACCCTTTAAGAATTATTAAAACTGGAGATTCGAAGAATTTCTTAAGCATAAAGTAAGTGAGAGTGTTTTGACTTAAAAATGCAGTTTGAAAATGTAAGGATTCATATTAGACTCATCTACATATGAAAAATTGATGGCTTATCTCAAAATAATTATTTAAATTATTTTAAATAAGTAATCAACTGAAAAACTCCTTGTCAAATGAACACGTGAAGATAATCCATTTTAAACCTACTATTTTTGAAACAGTGGGCGGATCTATAATAAGAAATTTGAATTTTCTAGTTATTGTGTTGTATATCTACAAGAGTTTTAAGGATAATATTTTCATAGGTACAAATAGAGAAAGTTCTGTATTTTAGAATAGTGTCATAAGAGATATATTAATTACCATAAAATCTCTATTAAGCTTTAAGAGATTTTACTTAGGGTGATTATCAGATTAGTAACTCACTATTAGAGTTACATTAGATAAATGTGAAAACTAATATTCTTATTATATCTCGTTAAATAGATATACATGTATGTTACCATAATATTTTTAAGGGAATGCAATTTAAACCAAATTGTTGCTTCTTAATAGTATATTAATTTATTGATTCTTCATTTGATCTTAGAAGAGTTTTCTTGTATATTAATATACATCAAGGTTATTAAGAATAATACTATGAGAGTTTTCTCAATTGTGATATTTGTGAAACCCTTCTGTCATTGATATTCATAAAATGGAATGTAAAAGATAGTTAACCTATGTTCAGACATTTATGCAAGAATTCTTACTAACTAAAAGGATAAGTATTATTTTCAAGTAATAATGGTCAACAATTGTATAATGTTTACAGCATGCATTAGAATGAATATAAAATTGTCAAAGATGCTATGAAATTATATCACAGGCATCTAATATTTGGCCTAAAGGTTGTTGACATTGTATTTTGGCTACTATTGATATTTGACTTGACTATATACTTTTATTATGTACGTGTGAAAAAGTGGGAGTCAAGACAAGTAAGTCGAGTCGACATAAGGTGGTTGAAGATGACATTTAGAAAGCAAATAATAACTATTGAGTATACAGTAAGGAGTTATTATTATTCATCTAACAACTAAAACTTACCGGTTAAGTTGTTGATGATCAAATAGCTCATATATCACTCAATAGTCCATTAAGTATTTTGTTATCATTCTCAAACCATTATTGTTGTCTAGACACTTGAGATATTTTTGTTTATATATTTTTGTGCACATTGTTGTTCATGTATAAAATAAGGATCATTTGATCTATAAAGGTGGATCCTGAATAATTTATATGAAGTTATTCATAAAGTTTTTCTAAAGTATTTGGTTAGAGAATATGATACATTGTAATACATAGAAGGAAGTGCTCCCTACGGGAGCATAACTGCCATGATTCATGTATTATTATTTTATAATTAAGTAATTATTACATAACTGTTGAATTTACCAAGTGACGATAAAGATTTATAGCCATTTTTTAAGCATTTAGTCACTCATAAGATATCCAATTATTTCATGTGGGTCAAGTGGGAAAATGTAAGACTTATCTCTTTTAGAGGTTATTGTGACCCACATGATTGATTGCATATTAATTCATATCCTAATTAATTGATTGATATTTTATCAATGATTAATTAGTATCTCCCATTAATGATGATTGATTGATATTTTCTATTAATTGATATCAAATATTCAATCACATCAATTAATTAGTCAGATATATTATTTGCAATTTTGAATTATGGTAAGATTTTTTTGATAGAAGGAAACCTTAAGGATTTTTATATTTGCCAGTAAAGGTCTGTAATCTAACCTATAAATAGCCTGTGATACTCCATCTACAATGTAGTCTCTATGGTTAGGCATAGACTAGAAGGTCCTTATTTTGAATTCTTCTTCTACATATTTTTCTTTTATTTGAGTAGACAAGAAGAAGGCAAAAGACAAGAAGACACATGGGATATATTTGGTGCTTGACAATAATAGTTAGAGGTAAGTCTGTTTAGTTTTTCATTGCGTAGTACATTCAAATGTACATATTTAGTTTAACATAATATCCATCTAGTAATTCATGTTTTCCTTTGAATTCCCTAAGGTTTTCATCTTGTGGTTGGCACCTCTATGATTTAAGATTAACAAGCTCTATGACAATCAGCAGAAGGTTCATCATCTAGTACATTGATATATACAGCTCTAAATATTACAACACTCCTCTCATTTTGTCTTTGTGACAGCCTCACTTCTCCCTAGGACGAACCCTAGGGTATCGGCGGGCCGCCTGCCCAACTATCGCCGGGACTCATTACAGATCCTCAATCATATTACAAATCTCAAATAATGACAATGCAAGATCTCCAAATAATAATTTCATTTCCAACTAATCCAATTACGCCAAAAGTCCAACTGTCCAATAGTACAAATAGTGCAAGAGATAATCCTGCCAGTCATACTAAGAAAGATCACTTCCTGCTTTCCTTCATCTCGAGCCCTGTGGGGGGGGAGGAAATAAAATATTTTTGGGGTGAGCTAGAAGCTCAGTGAGTATCCAGTGAAAATAAGGAAATTCACGATTTATCAAATTCATGAACATTTGAATCAAATAGCATCTTGTAAAACATTTGAATCTTTAAAGGAATACATGAAGGTCGAAAGCATGGTCACACATTCACATTGAAAATATCTAAGAATCTTTTTATTTAAAAGGATTCAAGAAATAGAAATCCCTTAAAGAATCATTCCATAAACACTTAATTTAACAATCAATATTGCAATAAACAATATTTCAATAAACAATAATTCAAAGAACTATAATTCAATAAACATTCAATTCAAATATTGAAAGGATACGGGTGCTCACTTGGAGCTATTTCCACCTTATAACTTTCAATAAACAATCCCCTACATTTTTCCACCTTATAACCTCCGAACTCCCACCTTATGACCTCCAAAACAATAAACAATCCCCTGTCTTGAACTCACCTTATGTTCTCCAAAACGATAAATAATCCCCTCATTTAACATTGAACATTGGATATAGTACTCAAGGCCTTTCAGCGAAGAGTTTTGAGTTTTGCACTTAACGTTGGTAAGTCATTACTCAGGGCTGTCCGGCTGATCCGATCTCACGATGGCGGGTCTAGGATAAGCTTTTGGCCTACCTGACCTCACGATGGCGGATCAAGGATAGGGTTCCAGCAAAGAGTGAGCTCAGTTCAGCCGATGCGATAAAGTACACATCAGCCTACAAACATGCACATTTAACATGCTATCATGCACAGACAACTTTCTAAGTCAAGCAAGTCACATAGTCAAGCAAGTTTTCACTTAGAAATCATTATGTGAAGCTCATTTCATTTAAAATCATCTCAATAGTTAATCAGATGAAATCATGTCTGGAAATGACTTTAGTAATAAACATGAGTTTGGAAATGATTTTATTATAAACATGAGTTTGAAAATCGAGTTTAGAACTCAACTTTGGTAAGATTAGAAATCAAGACTAAAATCAAATTTGATAATGATCCAGATTTTTAAAATCAAGTTTGGCAACCATTCTTAGAAATCAGGTCATGAAAATCATTTCATTTATAAATATGAATCAAATATTTCCTTTGAAAATCAAGTTTAAATCACTCACAACGCTCACAAATCATTTCACTCGAACCAATGGAAACCATCTCTGGTAAGAACAAGAATAAACCTTTTCAACCGTAAAGAGATTGGAGCACTCACTAACTATTGGTATCACATTCATTTAGATAGCACCCAAGCAACAATTCACACTTCGATTAATCAGCTTAAAAGCACTTATAAATTATTGCAAAAGTAAATCAAATTGTTATACTTGTAAACCAATGCAAGTCAATAGTAAATTAGTAGTAAAACGTTTCACAAGTGATTTCCTTGAAACAGTAGTAACTCAAAAGTGTCATAGGGAAACATTCCTTTAAACAAGTTAGAACAAAACAGTAGTAAAATTGTCAATTGAAAAGGGTTTGGAACACTCACCAAGTTTCACACTCATCCACATAAATCACCAATCACCATGTAATCTTCATGGCACATTCAAGTCCTGGGATCAAGTAAAATAACAAGACTTTCACAAATTCCAATCCAATTTATAAGGGTGAGCAAATAAGAGTCTTAGAAACATCTTGGAACCATGCATGAGTGGATCGGAATAAGGCAAGAAGGCACGAGAGTCAAAGGGAATGAGAATGGCACTTGAGGAAGTGAAACTAACAATTGACAAGTTTGCCGCGCCTCAGTAATTTAATCATAACTATGGCTGTGGTTATCGGATTGGGACAAATTTTATGGTGTTTCGAAGCTAAGACATATGTCTATGACTTTCATGAAGAGGTCGAATACGAAATCATGCTTAATCATAGTCAAAATGGCAAATATCAGAGAAGCAAGAAAACTGTCGGAATAATTTCAGGCTGGTCAAACAGTCTCAGGAAAACAGTCATAACTCGACGTAGAAATATCGAAATCAAGTTCCTCAGCGGCATTTAAAACTAGGTTCATAGGGATTTCTAACGGTATAAGGCTCGGATGCTAATTCATTTTCTACAGTGAACAGTAACCTCAGGAAGTGGACTGATTTCCATTTCTGATTTCCTGCAAAAATTTCCAGCTTTGACACAATCCTTCAATTAATCCTTTAAAGTCATTTCCATCGTTTGCCAAGGTGTTTAACATGCTAAAACAGCAATTAACTCCATCAATAATACATCACAAACTCTTAGACAATTCATCAAACACTTGGAAGGTTAAAACAAGAACCCAAGTTCAAGTTCTCAAACTCAAGAAACTCTTCCATGATTCTTTCTTCCAAACAACCACAAGCAATTTAATCTCATCTAACTAACACCCTTTTTGAATTTGAGGTTCAATAAAGCAGGGATAAGTGAGGATTTACCTTGCTAGAAGAGTGAGAAAATCCACCCAAGAACTTCACTCCTTGCAACCAAGCTTGATGATTAAGTAGTAATCTAGCCTAGGGTTTCACTTGAAGTTGTGTTTCTTCACTAAAAATTGCTAGAATTAAGCTTAGGTTTTTGTGGTTTTCTTGCACCTTGAGTTCGGCCATGAGGGAGAAAAAAAGGAGGGAATTTTTGGTTCAAATTTTTGAAGACAAGAGATTAAATAAGAAGTCTTAAGTCAAGGTTGTGTAGATTGTTGACAAGTGTCCAAGTTTTGGCCAAGAATGGAATAAAATCTATGCAAATTGTCTTCAAATCCCTTAATGTAAAATGTGATCCACTTAAGACCATATAAGTTTATGTATTTGGCTACATGAAATATGAAAAATACAATTCCAAATTAATTTCGTACAATACATACAAAATAGAGTACTTAAGGAAAATAATGCACTTATGGAAAATTTTATGCTACCAATGTTTAAAGAAAATGATATGCACTTGAATAAATACAATGAAAAATAATTCATGAAAAATTTAGGGTTCTCAGAAGAAATATGAGCAAGTAATTCAAGAAAAGTCGGGTGTATAATTCATGAAATTCTGGGTCCTCACAGTCTTACTATTTATCTTTGCATCAAGAGTTGTCTTAATGTGATATTGAACAACTCTTTTGTGACCGTCATAATCATCTATCTATAAACTGGCTCATGGAAAGGGTGGACACTCCTCTTTCTACATCTAGTTCTTGGAAAGGTCAAAAGGTCAGTGATTAAATTGATATTAATTTCAAACCTTAGAAGATATATCATCCACAATCTTCCTTAATAATAATTAATTTGTGAAGATTCAAAAAAGCTAATGGAAAAGAAACTAGGATACCTTTAAAAAATTTGTCAAGTATCAAATTGCATGAGCTTGCATAGCTATTTATGTCCGTATTTGTAGTGTGTTTAAGGTGTTGAAAGTACATCAGTTTAGGGTTTTTATTGAATTTTTATGTTTAAGTGTGGTTAGAGAAGAATTGCAAATCTATTGATGAAGTTTGTGTTAAATGCATGGATTTTTTAGGCTTTGGAGCATGTTGGGACAAATAATTGAGTTGGAGAAGCGTTAAACAAGAGTCTAAGTGAAAATCAAGAAGAAAAGAGCCAAAAACAGAAAACCTAAGAAATCTTGTAGTATGGCTCAAATTAAGAACCTTAGAATAGGTTGGACCAAATGGAAACATCTAGAAGATTGACTCATCTGTGCAACTAGTTCTACTAGCCCATTTTGCTCTGTGTGGCTTTGTCTTACATTAGATGTTTTACAAGGGACTTATACCTTTTATTGGTTATAAATAGATGGGGCCTTACTGAGATTAAGTACAACAAACCAAGAGACCATTTAGTAAGTTAATTGGATCTTTAAGTTATCAAGTTTTTTGTAGTAGAAATATCTTTGGCTCTCTTCTATTCTAGTATTAGGTATTTTTGGCTCTAAAAACACTTTTCTAAGATTTTTTTCTTCTATTCTTCAAATGAAAATTTGCTCCTCTTCTACTCATAGACATAGGTAATTGGATCGAACTATGTAAATTTTGTATTTCTGTTTAATTTATTTTTGCTCTATTATTTGGCTGTCATTGTTGCCTAGACTCTTTCATCGATTTTCTAGAACTAGACCTAACAAACTGGTATCACAGTTTATCTGGTGAGCTAGGGTTTCCTACATGCATGGAGGAGGCTCTCCAGCCGATTGGATTACGACCACCTCTAGGACAGCCTCCACTAATCAAAACCTTTGCGTCTGCGCTCTTTTCATCTTCGACAACACTAGGCGACCATGGAAGGCTCTTAACGTATCAAGGTGAGCCTGCCTTTTTCGTGTCGCGAAAGGAAATGAAGATCTTGACGGCCCCATTGCAAAATGCGTTGGTTGGCAGGTTTGCATACGGTAGGCCTTTAATGGAGATTATTCAGAAGTTCGTGGCTTTGTTAGGGCTCAGGGATGACTGTCCTGTAGGCCTTCTTGACTCACGCCATGTGATTTTTCGGCCTGCATTGCAAGAGGACTTCACATGACTATGGTGCCGAAACACATGGTATATCCGCAATTCCCCAATGACACTGTCGAGGTGGACAATCGACTTCTGCCCTGATCGACAATCACCACTAGCCCCAGTGTGGGTATCGTTTCCGGATCTTCCGCTCCCATTCTTTACTATGGGTACATTGCATAAGCTCAGTAGTCTTCTTGGCAGGCCTCTTCAGGTTGATGAAGCAACCTCTATTCTTAAGAGCCCATTGGTTGCGAGGGTGTTAGTCGAGATTGATGTATCTAAAGAGCCGGTGAATCGAATCTGGATCGATTATGAGGATGGCGGCTTCTAGCAAACTGTTGACTATGAAGATTAGCCGAGGTATTGTACCTTCTGCCAATGGCTAGGACATCAGGAAGATGCTTGTCATAAGAAGCATCCAGAATTGCAGAAAAAGGCCAATAATAAGAGGCGAAGGGAAAGGAAGGAACCGCAGACGCTGCTCCAGCCGCGGGAGAAGGCTTGGGTGGCTAAGATGAATGGCATAGGCTTGGTTGGGATATCTAGGCAGGCAAGTGAGTCGGGTGTGGCAGTGGAGACAAAGGACCATACGGATGTGCTGATGAATCCAATTGCAGGAAAAAATGCTGACGATTTGCTGAAGCATTTGGATGATGTGATGCTGCTAGAAATGGCTCCGAATAGCTCCATTGGAGTCGGGGTTGGACTACGCCAGGAGAATGGAATGCACATGAATAAGAATGAAGGCCGCACTAAAGTTGGTTCGCTCCAGGTTCTCGGGGTGCTATCGCCCCTTAATGATTCGGAGGAGAGGGAGGTGCAATCAGCTCCTTCCACAAAGAATGTTTGGGACAATGCTAACAGGAGGAAATCTATGGGTGATGCGGGTAATTATCAATCCACTGTTACAGAGCTAAAGGAATTCCACGAAAGTCTTCTGGGCAGGTTTGAGACATCGTTGATTGATGTTCAACAGATGGTACAATCAGAGGGCATGGATGCGGAGACGACAGTGCTTGAGGAGCTCCAATTGCTGGAGGCAGTATACCTTTGTAACACAAACGGAATGGCCGGAAGGTGCGAGAGGATAAGGCCAAGGCTTCAAAGGATACGTCTAAAGCTAAGTACTCGTTACGTAGTCTTAATGCTAAGTCCAATGAATCTTCATTATTGGAATTGCCGTGGAGTGTCGCAGCTTGATACTCTTCAGTATTTAGTTGACTTGTGCAATCCTAAATCGGTCTGAATGTTGTTTCTTATTGAACCTATGTCGAATGAGTCTCGTGTAGGGGTGGTGCGTCTTGCTTTAATTTGATTTTGGTTCATCATTTTTGAATGGTAAAATATGGATTTTCCGGAATGCGAAATTGGATTCTTCTTTTCAAGAATTTGCGTCCCAGTTAGTGCATGTGAAAATTAACTTTTCATTGAGTGAGGTTTGTTATGTGTCGGGGGTGTATGCAAAGTGGTCTGCGGTAGGGAGACGAGCATTATGGAATGCTTTAAAAAGCATTGCTGATGGGTTATCTAACCCGTGGATGGTAGGGGTTGACTTCAATATTATATCATCTTCGGAGGAGAGAATTGGAGGTGCAACCCCCAATTTCCAGGCAATGGAGGAGTTCAACTCGTCGGTGGATACTGCAGGGCTCTCCTCTTTGCCTTTTGATGGGTCTCCATATACCTGGACTAATCACAGGGTGTGGCAATGACTGGATCAGGTCCTTGTGAATTCACTTTAGAGTACTGCTTTTGCTATGTCGCGCATTTCGCATCTTGCGCGGGGTAGGTCAGACCATCGGCCACTGTTGGTGGTTTGCTCTCAAGCTAGGTAGGGAGTGGGCTTGTTTAGATTTCTTAATGTATGGGCTGGTACTGCTGGCTTCAAGTAGTTGCTGGAAGAGTCGTGGAGCTTGTCGGCTGCTGGAGTGGGGATGGCTAAATTTCACACGAAGCTAATGCATTTACGATGAACGCTAAAGGTGTGGAGTCGGGAGGTTTTTGGAGACGTCTCGAAAAAGGTGAGAGAAGCTGAGGCCTCATTGCTGAGTTGTGAGGAGAAGTTTGATCAACGGCGGGATGAAGCGACTTTGATTAAAGTAAAGGAAGCTCGTGCTATACATACGCATCTTCTGGCCACAGAGTGTGAAATTTGGAGGTAGAGATCGGCTGTCAAATGGATTAAGGCGGGAGATGCAAATTTAGCATTTTTCCACTCCATTGTTAAACAACAATGCAATGATAATTTTATAAGCCGTATTAAGGTGGATTCTGGAGATTGGATTGACGATGTGTGGCAAATTCAAGATTCGGTGGTGGAGTTCTTTGCTTCGTTGTTCTCAGCTGATCGCTCTATTCAGCCGTTAGTCAATTTTATTTCATTTGCCTCAAATTTCAGAGCAGGAGAACAAGTAGCTGTGGGCTATTCGAGCAATGGAGGAGGTTCGCTGTGTTGTTTTTTCATTGGATGCGTCAAAGTACAGCTGGCCCTGATGGGTTTAGAGCATTGTTCTATCAGGTTTTTTGGGAGGTAATCAAGGAAGATCTACTAGAGGGAGTTCAAGATTTTTTCAAGGGAGTATCGTTGCCCCGTGGCATTACCAGTACGTCCGTTGTTTTAATTCCTAAGAAACAAGGGGCGGCATATTGGAGATATTTTCGGCCGATAAGTCTCTGTAATGTGAGCTCCAAGACAGTTTCAAAAATTTTGATTAAATCCTTTACTCCCTTTGATTTTTTTTCCATGGCAATCAGGTTTCGTGCCTAGGAGGTGCATAATCGATAATGTCCTTTTGGCTCAAGAGCTTGTAGGGGATTTGGATAAAAAGCTGGAGGAGCCCAATTTAATATTGAAACTGGATATGGAAAAAGCATATGATTGGATTGAGTAGTCATTTTTCATGTCAATGTTGCGATTTTTTGGCTTTGATGACGGGTCAGTGGAATTATTTTTTCATATCATCTCCAACAACTAGTTTTCTATATTGATTAATGGTGAACCCTCTGGGTTCTTCAAGTCCTCTCGTGGAATACGTCAAGGTGATCCTATCTCTCCCACCTTATTTGTGATTGCCTCAGAATTTTTTGGGCAAAGTATTGTTCATCGGCTGGAAGAGCATCAGCAATTTTATTACAAAACGAGTCATGAACGAGTCCCGTTCCTGGCTTTTGTGGATGATATGGTGGTGTTTACATGGTTGTAGTCAAGAGCGTTGCAAGGATTTATGGAGGTGGCTACCCAATACCAAGTGCATTCAGGCCAAAAGGTCAATGTATTGAAAAGCTCCTTTATCTGCTCAACTAAGTGTAGTTCGGCCCAGGTGAATTTGGTGGCTGCCGTCACTAGATTTCATCAACTAAGGCTTCTGGTGATGTATTTTGGTGTTCCCCTTTCTAAAGGGAAGCATAAGTGTGTTCTCTTTGATGGGATATTGGCTAGAACTCGACAAAGGTTGCAGCATTGGTCAGTCAAGCTTCTATCCATTGGGGGCAAAATTATTCTCATCCGTCATGTGCTATCCACTATCCTCTTATATCTGCTTCAAGTCCTCCAAGCTTGCAAGATTATGTAATGGATTCTTGTGGCATTTGAATGTCGAGGGCCGTCGTGTGCATTGGGCAGCTTGGGACTCCCTTTGCTATCCAACAGAGGAAGGAGGATTGGGTTTCCGAATGTTTGATGGTGTAGTGAAGGCTTTTACAATGAAGCTCTAGTGGCGTCTGAGAGAAAATACGTCACCATGGGTAGTTTTCATGCAGGCCAAATATCTACAAAACCTCCATCTTGTTGAGACGGTCGTGCCACGGTCTCAACGGTATGGAGACGGATGATTGTTGTTATGGAGGTTGCGGAGGAAGATATTCAATGGTGTGTTGGCACGGGCTTGGTGGACTTCTGGAGAGACAGATGGGTCAGGAATGAGCCGCTGGCTAGCTATTCATTGTCAAGGGAACCACCTCACTTTCTGGTCACTGAGTTTTTTGGTAAGCATGGATGGGATGTTCCAAAGTTAGCGAAATGGCTTCCTTCGGGTTTGATTGAGAAGGTTTGCCAGATTCCAATTCTGCCGGGAAAAGAGATGTCATGATTTAGAGACCGGCAGTGGATGGTAAATTCTCCGTTTCTTCTGCTTGGGAGTTAATACGGCAAAGATAGAACACTTCCTCTACTATGCGTGCCACTTGGTCTCCAACTACCTCATTGAAAATGGCTTTTTTGGATGGAAGCTGGTTTCAAGCTACCTTCCGTTGGATTCGATTATTCAAAGGTGGGGCATTGTTTTAGCCTCACGATATGTTTGTTGTAAACAAGAAGCTGAGAGTTTGAATCACCTGTTTATTCATGGTAGGGTAGCTTTGGCAGTTTGGCTCTACTTTGCTCATAGTTTTGGCATGCAATGGTCTATGCCACCTTGTGTGTTGGCTTTGATCAATGCTTGGGCTTTGTCAATATCCTCTGGAGCCTTTAATCATATCCGCTATGTGGTCCCTGTGATCGTGTATTAGTTTCTTTGGCGAGGCAGGAACGCAGCTCAGTTCTTGGGGACTCCATTTTAGGCTGCATCAGTGATTTATGAGGTGGAAAGCTTCCTTTATTTGCTAGGCCATGCCTCGGTGGTTGGAGTAGGAATTCGACACTCGGTAGGCTATATTTTTCCGCATTCGACCGGTATCTAGGCTGTGAGGGCTCGAAAATTTTATTTTTATCAGAAAATGAATGATAATGATAAAAATAATAATATTATGTACTTTCACTCAAATATTAGTGAATTTATGCTTTGAATTATTATTTTCTAATTTAGATGATTTTTCGAGAATTGTTTGCCGGTGTGTGGTTTTGGCCAAAAATTAGCGTTAAAAATTGTTCCGACGCATGAATAGTGATTTGGAATTGAAATTGAGCATATGTAGTGATATTATGGAAATATTATGAAGGTTAGATAGTGTTGGAATGGAGTAAAACAGTGTAAGTTGGACTGTCGCGTGTGACGCGACATAAAGCGTCCAAAAAGTGCTTTTCCTTAAAACTTGGAAAATGGCACTTTTTGTCCCTTGAAACCTTGACTTTCTTAGCAAACTTGGAGCTCACTTTTCAGCTGCAATTTGGGAGTAGAGAGAGAGGGAACAGCCGAGAGCTTCAAGGAAGAGAGAGAGAGGGTTTGCCAACTTCATCTTCTTCATTCTTCATCCTTGCTTCCTTCAAGCTTCAACCACTATTGAAGACCATCATCCCTACCATTTCTTGCAGCCGAGTGAGAGGGAAGAGAGAGAGGAGCTGGTCCAATTTTTCTTGGGGAAAAAGGGAGGAAAAAGCTTGAGGTTTGAGCTTTCATCTTCTTGATCATCCATCAACTTGAAGTGTGAGATTTGATTGAAGAATTTTGGGCTTGATTATCTCTTTCTTGGCAGCCGTGAGTGAGTGAGAGAAGGAGGAAAGATATCCAAAAGTTTGAGAGACGAAAAGAAGAAAAAGTGAGCTTGTTGTGAACCTTGAACTTGATCTTGGAATTTTATGGGAAAACACCAACAAAGCTTGTAGATCAAGGGCTAAGATCGAAGCTTGTGAAGGTTGCTAGGCTTGGAAGCAACTTTGGGAAGCGGAACTCACAAGATCTTCCTTGATCTTGTTGGATCGTGTTAGATCCGGAGGTATAAGTTCTAAATCTACTAGATATAGCTTTAATAGTGTTAAATAGTTTAGATCTATGGTTGATATTGGTATAATGATCTCATCTAAAAAGATGAAGTTGGGCTCTTGAAATCCCAACCTAGGTAGCGGACTTGAGGTGGATTTTAGGTAACTAACTTGAGGACCTGATTGTAGATTTGTATGATATTCGTGAAAATAGTCTTGATCTGGCTTGAAAGTAGGGTTTTGTTATTGGAAAATTTGATAGAAAAATGTATGAGATGGCCGAACCCATGCTTGGTGATTTTAATGTTTGATTTCAAAATTTTGTAATTTTTCTTGAAGAGATTTTGCCTAAATAAAAGTGTATTATGTTTATTTATGAGTACATGTTTGAATGGAGTGAAATCTTGAATTTTTAAGGATGAAAAGTTGTCTTCACCAATTTTGGGGTAAAAGTGTTATTTGGACTGATTTTGTAAAAATGATAATACCGTGCTTTAAATACTACTGAATCTTACGTCTTGATTTGACCTATATTACAAAATGAATTTGAAAGTGAAGTTTCTAGTGAATTGTAGTTCTCCAAGTTTAGCTTCCATACCCATAAGTCTTGCCTAGTTTCAACGAGAGTAATCTTAAATATGGTCCGAACAAGAAACCGTAGTAGTGAGGGTTTGGTGATTCTGTGTAGTTGAGTTAAGATTTTGAGTTTTAGATATTTTGGCTAGTATCTGATAGCTGAACTTTGGCTCAGGTGGCCAAGACTTTGTCGAGGGTGAAACAACTAACGAAGTTTAGCCTTCTTCTTTGCTCACTTATTTAAGTGGATCGAGGTGAGTGTCCTAACTCTCTCTTAAATGAAAATCTTGCCATGCTTTGTAAATGAATGATTTGTGAAATGATTTGCTAGTATTTACCAAGAAATGATTTACCACTATTTTCAAGTAAAATGTTTTTACCAGTGAAATAACTTATGAAGGATTTGTGAGTGTTTCAACTCACTTTCAAATGAAATCTGGCTATGGTTTCCAAAGGAACGATTTGTTGAAATGATTTACTATCATTTCCAAATGAAATGCTTTACAAGTGAAATTATGAAGAGTTTGTGAGTGTTTCCTGTATGTTATATGAATTACATGCTCATGTGATTAATACTTGATGTTACTTGATCTCATAAGTGTTAAATACTTGTTTCTAGGCAAGTGTGTACTTTACCGCACTCGACCTAACTGTCAATATACTATTCAACTGTCTACTATTCCATTATTGGTATATTACTTGTGCATGACTGTAGGCTATGTGTACTTTATCACATTGGCTGAACAAGGCCTTTTCCCCTTTGTTATCGGCCTTTTCGAACCAGAAGCGGACTCGGTCAGGTAGGTTGGTAACTTAGGGCACTGTACGGTATACTCGAGTATTACCACTGAGTGTTATAAGGAGGAGTAGGAGGGTGATTGACCGACAAGACAGATTGCATGTGAGGCCCCGATTTTTTTCCCAATTTCTGGAAAATATTAAATAATGTTAATTATAGTTATTTTGGATTGCCAATGTGTTTATATGGTTTGTTTTACCTTTAAAAGTGTTTTGTTTTAATAATCCAGTTTTACACGTTTTAAAACCCTAACTTGAAACCTAAAACCCTAATTTGTTTCGAAAAACCCTAATTTGAATATGGAAAACCCCAATTTGATTTCTTAAAACCCTAGTTTTGAAAATGAGTCTAAGTTTTATGTTTAATTACGAGTTTGTTAACTCTTTGATTTTATGTGTGATAATGCATGATTAAGAGGGGGAAATACAATTCCTAGGTGATTAGTAGCCTAAGTAGGGGTAATTAGGCCTTGATGGGCTAGGTTAAATTAAGTACTTATGGACTAATTTGATAGGAAAAGAAATTATGTGGGTAAGAGTGGAAATAAACCTAAGTTGATAGGTTTTTTTTTGGCATGATATTTTTGACCAAATTTTGACCAAGTATAAATATCTCTTTGAGATTATCTCTTGGCTTATTTTAAGCCTTGTGGTTGCCGGCCAAACCAAGGAGAAAAGAAGAAAGGAAAACCGTGAGGGAAGAAAGGAAAAGAAGGAAAAAAAAAAGAGAGGAAAAAAGGAAGAAAACTTGGAGATTTTGTAAACTTTCAACCGTACGATTTTGGTTCGGAGTTGGGAGGAGAAGCTTGGACTTGAACACTTGAAGTTTCACCAAGAACAACATCAAGAAAGGTTTCTCCTAGTTTCCTACAAGCTTGAATTTGGTTGAAGATTATGAATTGTAGGATTTTGTGGGTTTCATGGCTTTATTCATGTCTATCTTTAGCTTATGGAATGATGTTATGGATTGGAATGGTTGAATTTGATGTATGTATGCCTTGCCATGATTTTGAGTTAGGGTTAGGGTTTTGCTTTAATGCTAATGGTAGAAATTAATGTTGGATTGTAGGTTTAGTTGTTTTGTGGGCTCTTGAATTCCCACCTGTGCGTGAATTTAATGGTTGTGTGGGCTCTTGGATTCCCACTTGAAGTGTTGTGTGTGTAGTGTGTGAATGTGCGTGCGGGTTTGGAGTGGTGTGAGGCGTGTGAGGGGCTGTTTTGCATGTTTGTAATCGCAGGCGAGTCGATGGAATTTGCATGAATGCATTTTGGTTGCATAAAATTCGTTTGAGGCGTTGGACGAGAAAGCAGGATTTTGACGGCAGCGACTTTGGTGTCGTTTTTGGTGCTGTTCCTTTGTGATTTAGCTTTTGTCCAAAACACGAAAGTTATAGCCCATTGTTCTAGCTTTCCAACGCATCTGGAATTTCTTGATTTCGATTTGTGAGCGCTGAGTTATGTCCGTTTGAAGTTAGCCTGTCGGACATTCTGACGGCGAAATTCCTGAAAATGTTTCTGCGTTTTTGACCTAGATGGAGTAAATCTGGGTTGAAGTTGTCTTCATGAAAGTTGTAGCTTGTTCTCTTAGCTTCGAAACGGAACCTTGTACACTCAAATAAGACACTCGTAGCCTGAGATATGGGCAATGGCGTACAAGGTGTCAAAACTATTTTTCCACCTTCCAATGTGTGTTTTCCGTTTTCACATTGTCGTCGTCCGTTTTCCGTCTAACGCCCACGTATGTGCTTCTTTTGCTATTTTAAGTGTTTATAAGCATTTATGGGAGCTTAGTTCATTGAGTATTTGCATGTCACGTCATTTCACCTTTGAAAATGGATTTTGCCAAACCTTTTAGTTTGGAATCGGAAAAGTAATTTGCTTGTACTTTCACATCTCAGGAGATTCTGTGGACGTTGGAGATCGTGTTTAACCACCTACATTGTTTTGTTTACGCTCAACTGTTGGTGAGTGTTCCTTGCATGTTTGTGAATAAATTGCTCTGTTGACGTGTTTAAATACTTTTAATAATTATGTGAAGGGCGAGTGTGTACTTTATCGCACTCGGCCTACTTTGTATTCTACTTGCTCAACCGCGTGTGCTTTTCCATTGTTTGTATATTACTTGCGCATGATGTAGGCCATGTGTACTTTACCACATGGGCTGAATAAGGCCTTTCCCCCTTCGTTATCGACCTATTCGAGCCAGAAGCGGACTCGGTCGGGTAGGTTGGTACTTAGGGCACGGTACGGTATACCCGAGTATTACCACTAGGAGTTATAAGGTGGAGTAGGGGGTTGAGTATTGAACAAGACGGACTGCAACTACTTCTAGTGGAACCTGTATCCTTTCACTGGGTATTTTCTCAGTTTATGTGTTTACACATTTTATGCTTATAAACTGAATTATATTAACCTACTAAGTGCTTAACCGATATATTTTGCTCCACTTCTTGTGTGATTTGTATGATATTCGGATCACTCACTGGGCTTTTAGCTCATCCCTTTCAACTTTGTTTTCCTTAGCGGATTTGAGATCGAGAGCTTCCTACACTAGGTCGATTGGTTTGGAGACCTAACCTTGTATTTTGATGTAGCCCTTATTTTGAATTGTACTAATGGAATGTTGGATGGATGGATAAACTTTTGTATCTGTAATTATAGTTCGGGATGTTTGTGGTTGCTAAGGAAATTTTGGGGTTTAATTGTTACAGCTTGATTTGAGGATATCGATGTATTTTGTTATTTGCACCAACTAAGGATCAGAGTGAGTCCCGGCGAGAGTGGCAAAGGGCTGCTGATACCTTAGGGTTCGCCTAGGGAGAGGTGGGCTGTCACGCTTGGTATCGAGCTTTAGGTTTCAGATCTCTGTAGTGTACCCTAGGCTTAACGTTTAGGGTGCCGGACTGTGGGATTAGGTTAGCTGTTAAATGATATGATTTACGGTAATAGTTCACCTAGAACACTAATTCTAGTTGTGATTGTAGGAATGGAAGGAAATGGAGCACGAGGACGCCTGAGGCTAATTTCGTTATGTTTCGATAGGACCCAGCGAGCCATTTCAACGCTTGTTCCGGACGTAGGGTGGATAGGCGGTGTGATTGTTGGCGCATATTCATATCCCAATCAAGTGGTGCTAGCTATAGTAGATGAGAGCAGGTTAGCCAATGCAAATGCCGAGCAAATGGTCAATTCAAGAGTTAGAGACTAGGGTGCTCGAGGAGCAACAACGAATCAAACCTTACGCGAACAATTACAAGAGGCCAATAATCGCTTTGGCTGATGGCACAACCACTACGGAGAGAGTTGAGAAGATCGTGGCCTTGAGGATCCTAGTATAGGAAATGAAGTCGAACGTGTTAGAGAACGAGAATCTCTTGGATCTAATTAATCCAGTGCCGTATCGGTTTTAACCTTTTGTAAGAGAATGATAGGATGGGGATGTAGAATGTTCTACTTTGGAGGCCGGTGTATTTTGTTGATGACTTGTTTACTTTTGTCTACTTTTGACTTGATATGTACTCAACTTGACCGTGACTTGTGTTTTAGTTTAACGAGTTCTAGTTTGTACTAACGCGGAGACATGACCGAAGTGTGAACTGTATTGTGAAATGTGCTATGTGAAAATGTGTTTGCTCCACTTGCTTTAAGAGTTGTTACTTGTGTGTGTGTGAAGTTAACAACTTGCGTGTGTGTGAAGTTAAGTATGGTTTAGTATGGTTGATATACATATGCATATAGATTAGCTATGAACATGGAAACGAGAGGGCAAACGACGGGCCGTATGGGACGGACGCGGGCCTTAGACAACCCGTGATCTAGGGGATGATCACGAATCAGTCGCAGGAAATAATCGCGGAAGCAAGGTCGATGCTAATGATCAGTATACCATCCAACGATGACTGATTTGTTAGCACAAATGGCTGGTCAAAACCTTGGAAATCAACAAGGAAACACTGTGAATCAAGTAGAAGGAGAAGACAAGGCACTAGAGAGATTTCAAAAATTTTCTCCCCCTAAGTTTGCTGGAGGTCGCAACCCCGATATAGCCGAGAATTGGTTGGAAAATATAAGGAACATATTTGATGCTTTGAATTATTCAAGAAAGACAAGTAACTGCGGTTATGTTCCAATTTGAAGGAGCTGGCTAGAGCATGGTGGAATGTTATCGAAATAAGTGGGAAAGGGAACAAACTCCAGAACTTGGATGAATTTTGTACAAGAATTTAATGAAAAGTTCCTTCCACCACCGGTCCAAGAAAGAGAGAAGATGATTTTATAAAACTTCGCCAAGGAACCCTAAGTGTGGCTGAATATGAAACTCAATTCACGAAGTTATCTAGATTTGCCCTTAACCTGGTACTACGAAAGAGAAATAAGACGCGTTTATTCGGGACTTAACTTAGAAATTCAAGATGCTCAAGAAGAAGCTCAAATTGAGACATTTACCATGCCCTTGAGAAAGCCCAAAGAGTCGAGATAACAAAATCTCAACTGAAAGCCTTTCAAACCCGAAAGAGAGATATACCTAGTGGTAGTTCCCTTGAGACTTCTAGAGAGACTGTACCACCACCAAAAGTTGGAAGAGGAACTGGTGGAATAAGACTACCTCCTTATCCTTCTCATAAGATGGAGCAACCGTAAGGGCTACATCACGTGGGAACTCAAACAAGAAGAGCCCACCATGGAAACACCACTGGAAGTCAAGCCCGCGGTTGTCCAACCAACTTGTGGATACCGTGGGAAAAGCAATCACACCGAGGACAACTGTTGGGTGAAAGGGCTAAAATGTTTGCTTGTGGGAGTGCCGACCATCAAGTTAGCTAACTACAAGAAACAACGAGAGAAAGTAATTCTCGCCAAGGAAATGTAACTACTTCAACAAGTTACGAAGGAGGAAAACCGATCAATGAAAGCACGGAGAACCTATAACCTTCTTGGCCCAGATTTCAAGGTTGACCGAGTGGTAGAAGGTATGAATTTCGAGGACGAAATTCTTTTAAGGAGGGGAGATTGTGAGGCCCCGATTTTTTTCCCAATTTCTGGAAAATATTAAATAATGTTAATTATAGTTATTTTGATTTGCCAAGGTGTTTATATGGTTTGTTTTACCTTTAAAAGTGTTTTTTTTTAATAATCCAGTTTTACACGTTTTAAAACCCTAACTTGAAACCTAAAACCCTAATTTGTTTCGAAAAACCCTAATTTGAATATGGAAAACCCCAATTTGATTTCTTAAAACCCTAGTTTTGAAAATGAGTCTAAGTTTTATGTTTAATTACGAGTTTGTTAACTCTTTGATTTTATGTGTGATAATGCATGATTAAGAGGGGGAAATACAATTCCTAGGTGATTAGTAGCCTAAGTAGGGGTAATTAGGCCTTGATGGGCTAGGTTAAATTAAGTACTTATGGACTAATTTGATAGGAAAAGAAATTATGTGGGTAAGAGTGGAAATAAACCTAAGTTGATAGGTTTTTTTTTGGCATGATATTTTTGACCAAATTTTGACCAAGTATAAATATCTCTTTGAGATTATCTCTTGGCTTATTTTAAGCCTTGTGGTTGCCGGCCAAACCAAGGAGAAAAGAAGAAAGGAAAACCGTGAGGGAAGAAAGGAAAAGAAGGGGAAAAAAAGAGAGGAAAAAAGGAAGAAAACTTGGAGATTTTGCAAACTTTCAACCGTACGATTTGGGTTCGGAGTTGGGAGAAGAAGCTTGGACTTGAACACTTGAAGTTTCACCAAGAACAACATCAAGAAAGGTTTCTCCTAGTTTCCTACAAGCTTGAATTTGGTTGAAGATTATGAATTGTAGGATTTTGTGGGTTTCATGGCTTGATTCATGTCTATCTTTAGCTTATGGAATGATGTTATGGATTGGAATGGTTGAATTTGATGTATGTATGCCTTGCCATGATTTTGAGTTAGGGTTAGGGTTTTGCTTTAATGCTAATGGTAGAAATTAATGTTGGATTGTAGGTTTAGTTGTTTTGTGGGCTCTTGAATTCCCACCTGTGCGTGAATTTAATGGTTGTGTGGGCTCTTGGATTCCCACTTGAAGTGTTGTGTGTGTAGTGTGTGAATGTGCGTGCGGGTTTGGAGTGGTGTGAGGCGTGTGAGGGGCTGTTTTGCATGTTTGTAATAGCAGGCGAGTCGATGGAATTTGCATGAATGCATTTTGGTTGCATAAAATTCGTTTGAGGCGTTGGACGAGAAAGCAGGATTTTGACGGCAGCGACTTTGGTGTCGTTTTTGGTGCTGTTCCTTTGTGATTTAGCTTTTGACCAAAACACGAAAGTTATAGCCCTTTGTTCTAGCTTTCCAACGCATCTTGAATTTCTTGATTTTGATTTGTGAGCGCTGAGTTATGTCCGTTTGAAGTTAGCCTGTCGGACATTCTGATGGCGAAATTCCTGAAACTGTTTCTGCGTTTTTAACCTAGATGGAGTAAATATGGGTTGAAGTTGTCTTCATCAAAGTTGTAGCTTGTTCTCTTAGCTTCGAAACGACACCTCGTACGCTCAAATACGACACTCGTAGCCTGAGATATGGGCAATGGAGTACAAGGTGTCAAAACTGTTTTTCCACCTTCCAATGTGTGTTTTCCGTTTTCACGTTGTCGTCGTCCTGCTTTCCCCGCCTAACTAACGTATGTGCTTCTTTTGCTATTTTAAGTGTTTATAAGCATTTATGGGAGCTTAGTTCATTGAGTATTTGTATGTCACGTCATTTCACCTTTGAAATGGATTTTGCCAAACCTTTTAGTTTGGAATCGAATAATTACTTGCACTTTCACATCTTTGGAGATTCGTGGGACGTTGGAGATCGTGTTTAACCGCCTACATTGTTTTGTTTACGCTCAACTGTTGGTGAGTGTTCCTTGCATGTTTGTGAATAAATTACGCTGTTGGACGTGTTTAAATACTTTAATAATTATGTGAAGGTGAGTGTGTACTTTATCGCAGACTTTCGGCCTACTTTGTATTCTACCTGTTCAAGCGGTGTGCTTTTCCATTGTTTGTATATTACTTGATGATGTAGGCCATGTGTACTTTACCACATGGGCTGAATAAGGCCTTCCCAGTTATCGACCTATTGAGGAGCCGTTCGACTGGTCGGGTAGGTTGGTACTTAGGGCACTGCACGGTATACCCGAGTATTACCACTAGGAGTTATAAGGTGGAGTAGGGGGTTGAGTATTGAACAAGACGGACTGCAACTACTTCTAGTGGAACCCGTATCCTTTCAGGGTATTTTCCCGGTTATGTGTTTATACATTTTATGCTTATAAACCTGAATTATATTAACCTACTAAGTGCTTAACCGATATATTTTTGCTCCAATCGCATATCGCTTTGTGATTTGTATGATATTCGGATCACTCACTGGGCTTTTAGCTCATCCCTTTCAACTTTGTTTTTCCTTAGCAGGATTTGAGATCGAGAGCTTCCAGGGGTTACACTTGGTCGATTGGTTTGGAGACCTAACCTTGTATTTTGATGTAGCCCTTGCATTTTGAATTGTACTAATGGAATGTTGGATGGATGGATAAATGTTTGTATCTGTAATTATAGTTCGGGATGTTTGTGGTTCGTTAAGGAAATTTTGGGGTTTAATTGTTACAGTTGATTTGAGGATATCGATGTATTTTGTTATTTGCATCTGAACTAAGGATCGGTAGTGAGTCCCACGCAGAGTGAAAAGGGCTCACCGATACCTTAGGGTTCCCTAGGGAGAGGTGGGGTTGTCACATTGAACCCGCTCTGAGAATGTATCCTTCCAATCGGATTTAAATGTGTACCAATTACAATCGTATGTTGTTTGTTGAATTGAGTATTGATGGAATGATTGCTTGAAAACTCAAATGTTCTAGAAAGTGACATTTAATTCAAAGGTCCATGAATTTCTCATTTTTTCTTGACATTCACTCGAGCTTCTAGCTCACCCCAAAAAATGTTTTATTTTTCCCCACGTGGCTCGTGGACTAGGAAAGTATGAGTTATGCATCTATTTTAGCGCTGATGGCTGGATTATTTCTTTATTATTTGTAATCATGGATGGATGGACTTTTGTTGTATTTGGGCTCGTGAGATGGTATTGTGGTTGTACCCTAAGTACTTTGAACTATAATTCTGAATGAGAGTTGTGTTGAATTTAGTAATGTTATCATTTGTGGTTTGGTTTGAATGGTTATTTACGTTCACTTTCCAAGTGTTTTAGTTACTCGAGTGTTTGAGTCCTGGCGAGAGCTAGGCTAACGGCCTGCTAAACCCTTTGGCCTAGGGTGAGGGCTGTCACATAGACAAGCCATCAAGCTACGCAGTCTGTGGGTTAAGCCATGCCAATATGCTAAAATTTAATGCGATGCCAAGACGGGTCGATCGGCTACAAGAGGCTTGGGTCTTACTGACTGCCGGAAACCTCGTTGCTGCATTCTATAAGAAATTTTGTGAGATGGATATTTTGCTCCGATGCGGTAATACTCTTCACCATGCGATTTTGCAGGCAATATGGCTTTCAAAATGTCACTTTCGAGTTGGATTCTGCAGTCTTCGTGAGATTGGTTCATAGTAACCGCTTCGCTCAATGGCCTCTATGTAAGGTGTTGATTCAGGTGCATCAGCTCTTGGTGAGTTTGAATGTATCTCTGATACATGTTTTTCAAGAAGCAAACTTAGTGGCTGACTTTATGTCAACCTTGGACGTCTCTTCAGAGTTTGTCATGTACTCTCTCACCAACCTCCCTCGCCAGCCTTTGGTCCATCTCAAGGATGGATAGTCTTGGCTTTCCACGATTCTGGAGTTTGACCTTGTATTTAGGGAGTAGTACACCTCTTTATGTTCTTGATTAGTCTTGTACTGGAAGAGCTGGATTCTATGACCCTCCCTTGTGAGAACCCTAGAAAAAAAAATTTTCAATTAAGAGCACCATTTAATCAACTAGTGCATTATTTCTCCCAAAGTACTTAATTTTGTATGTATTGCATGGTTTAATTTAGGATTTCATTTTTCATGTTTTATATGGGCAAATGCATGAAACTTATGTGGAATAAGTGGGTTACAATTTGCATTAAGGGATTTGATGGTACTAGCAAAGATATCATCCAATTCATGGCCAAGAATTAGCCACTTGTCAACCCATCCTTGACCCCTGACTTAAGACTTCTATTTAAACCTTCCATTTCAAAAAATTTGAACTAAATTCCCTTCTCTCTCTTCTCTCTCTTGGGTCCACATGAAGAAGAAAACCCAAAACCCTAAGCTAGAAATTGGTGGTTTTAGTGAAGGAAAACAGCTTTAGGTAAAATCCAACCTAGATTACCACTTAAACCTCAAGTTTTGTTGCAAGAAGCTCCTTGGTGGTTTTCTCTCACCTTCTAGCAAGGCCTGACGGTGATCTGACCTAAATCTCGAGTAGATACTAAAGTTGTTTTGAGGCCAAAGTGAGTGTTTCAATGCTTGTTTACTTGTTAAATGTGACTAGTTGGATTGTCTAATCTTTCACCTGACCTACTTGATTACTAGAACTACTTGAAATCTATTGGCTTGGACACTCTCTGTGTTATTATGATCAAGACGATCTAAAGGCATTTTTTATCACACCTCTCTTTTGCTTGAACTATATATCCTTGATATCATACTTGGTGGACTTTGGCCCTTACTTAGTATTTGATCTCATGAGTCGCCATAAGTAATATCCATCCACTAACTGCTTAGGAAGCTTGTTTACCTGTGCTTTGTTAACGTGCTTGTGAAATGGCCACTTGTGTGATATCACAAGGCTAATCTTGTTATCCGCCTCGACTCGCGTGATCGGAGTCCACCCATCGCTCATTGGTCGAATCGAGCCCACGCTAGGGCTTGGTCGAGTAGACTGAATGATGCCCTGGATCCCGCTTGCTTTTGGTATACTCCGGTATTACCTCCCTCGGCATGGAAAATTGCGCCCCTCCCGTCAGTAAGGTGGGAGAATGGGAACCACCGGGAATGGCTGAGTGAGTGGTTCTCCACCGACATTAATTCTTGCATTTCTTGGTTGAGAGCGGAGTGTTAACGGGACTTGGATCAAGTCGCCGCTCGGTAACTTGGCTCTGAGGCCATCTGGTATCCTTTATATTTAAATTGTTATTTAAGTGATCCTTGTAAATCGCACTGATCTTCCGCAAGAGAGCTTGGAGTGCTCGAACTCCTTCAGAGCACCGACTCGAATGGCTGCTTGAGTAGTGCATGAGCACCATCTTCCGGCACATTGATAGTGCTACTATGATCATCATCGCCACTCTACTTATACTTGAAATTCCAAATTTTACAGCAATGTGCTAGCCATGTGATTATTTATCAAAAGCTTTGTGGTGTAAATATGCTAATTGCTATTTTGCATGTCTCTTTTGAACCTCGGGCTTTTAGCTCACCCTATTTTCCCTTTGTTTTCCTTAGCGTGGGGATTTGGTTTGAGCTCGGGGTTGGAAAGCACGCCAAACAGCACAAGTCTGTCAACCAGCATGACTGACCACAAACCCGCGGGATAGCTGATATTAATCAGAACCGAATTTAAGAATTCTAAGTTTGTTGTAAGTCCAGGTGAATTCTGAATTGGGATTTCTGAGCTGGGAGTAGCCTAGCTGAATAGACAGTTTAGCTGAACCCAGTTGGAAGCAACGAAGAACCTTAATTCACAGAGTCATGCAACACACTGTTGAAAAAGTTTTCAAAAAAAAAAGCCAGTTTGGTCAAGACTTCAAAAAACCGGTATAAAAAAAAAAAAAAAAATTTTTCAGACTGCCAATATTTACAACAACGATAACAACAATGAGTCGTCGAAGAAAATCGTTAGAGAGTCAACTCGCCAACGCGATCTAGGAAGGTCACAAGATGAATGCTATCGCTATTTAAACGGAATCGATTTTAGCACACAAGGAGTTAGGAAAAGATGCGGCCCTGTGATGGACTTGGGAATCCTTGGTTTCATGACGACAGCCGGGTGCACAAGGTCGTCTATCACATTATATTAAACTCCAACGATCTTTGTAGCCAGTAACACCAAGATCAGCCAAGGCCCATGCGGGATGCTATTTCGGGGTATGCTAAAATACTGATAATAACTGGCCTATCCAAAACAAGCCTATACACAGTCGAGACGACCCAAGGCAAATATCCTATCAACATCTTTGATAAATCTGTCTACTACATGATCTGGGAGAATACAGACTGTAAACAATTATGACAGGAGGACGTAGATCCAAGAATACTTTTGCAAAGGTTTCTCCTCAGTCTCAAGCATTTCCAAGACACAAATATTGGTTTCATGAAAACAAAAATTATAAGCACAGCACCAGATCCCAGACAAAGGAACAGATTGATACAGAACAACGGGAAATCTGGGTGAGCCAGGCAGCTTCTTCTTCCGAGGCTCAAACAGAACCCAGCACGAAATAATGGTTCCAAAATCAGATACAAACTGGAGACAAATACAGAATCTGACATGCACCATCGTCTACAAAATCACAACACAACGACTGCTCTAAAACGTCGCCGCAAAAAAACAACATATCCACTGCAAAGGTACCATGTCATGATAACAGCGACCGACACATCCTTTCGATCCAAAGAGACGCAAAGCTCAAAACAAACGAATCCCGTACCATTCTTTGAACGCACGCCCCAATGGTGGATTTATTTCCATTGCCCTCAGAACCAAGAATGGTCAATTACCTTTTGAGATAGATAACAATGCCATTTGTGATGTTGTTATTGAGTATAGCAATAGTGTAAATATGTCCCAAAAAACGTAATCAATAATTTAGATTTTATATATACTTTTGAATTATTTAAGCAAATGACATGTTTATCACATCTATTGTTTTCTTTATATTTATACTGAGCATAAAGTTCCTGTAGATTTGATCATTGAAATCATAAGCAGCCAAGGATGATGAGGGTTCATTTTGATCAATGGACAAGTTTATTATTAAACATCTCAAATGCAAAGTATTAATACAGTGACACTGTTACGTTAGATCTCAGCATACAGCAATGGCCGCAACTCAAACGGAAGCTC
>CM023098.1:20593029-20718643 GCA_013103745.1 Gardenia jasminoides | reverse complement strand
GGTTACGCATTGCCCGCCGTTAACGTTAACGCTAAGCCCCTAGCTCTGCCGTTTGTAATCTATTGAATGATTCTTCCCCTATGAATCGTAGGATCTTGTGGGCTCATTGGTCTTGTCCATAGTCGGTATAGCCTTAGTTTGGAACGATGTTATGGATGAATGGCTGAATCTAACTTGACGTGGCTGCATGCCCTGGCCATGATTTGAGTTAGGTTGTGGGCTCACTTTTAATGCCACCGGTAGTTCAATGTTGATTGTAGGTTTAGTTGTTTTAGGGTCTTGAATCTCAACTGCATGCTGGAACTTTAATGGTTGCCTGGCCTTGGATCCCCACCTGCTAAGTGTGCGTAGTGAAATGTGCGAATGGGTTTGGAGTGGTGGAGGCGCGGTGAGGGCTGTTTCTAGCGTTTGTAATCGCAGGCGAAGTCGATGGAATCTGTATGAATGCATTTTGCTGCATAAAATCTGCTTGAGGCTGGACGAGAAAAGCAGATTTTGACGGCAAATGCACTTTGTGTCGCTTGTGCTGTTCCTTTGTGATTTAGCTTTGTCCAAAACACCCAGTTATAGCCCATTGTTCTAGTCCAACGATCTGAATTCTTGATTCGATTTGTGAGTTTGAGTTATGTCCGCTTAGTTAGCCTGCCTGGACATTCTGACGGCTAAATTCCTGAAAATGTTTCTGCTTTTGACCTAGATGGAGTAAATCAGGCTGAAGTTGTCTCTCATGAAAGTTGTAGCTTGTCTCTCTTAGCTCAAACGAACCTTGTACACTCAAATAAGACACTCAGAGCCTGAGATATGGGCATGGCGCATAAGGTGTCAAAACCATTTTTCCACCTTCCAATGTGTAAGTTTTCCTGCTTTCACACTTGGCCTCATTTTCCTGCCTAACTCAATGCATGCTTCTTTTGCTATTTTAAGTGTTTATAAGCATTTATGGGAGCTTAGTTCATTGAGTATTTGTATGTCACGCCATTTCACCTTGAAAATGGATTTTGCCAAACCTTTAGTTTGAATCGGAAAGTAATTTGTTTGTACCTTTCTGCATCTCGTGAGATTCCGTGGACTTGAGATCGGTTTAACCACCTACATTGTTTTGTTTACGCTCAACCTGGTGAGTGTTCCTGCATGTTTGTGAATAAATTGCTCATGGACGGTTTAAATACTTTTAATAATTACATGAAGGGCGAGTGTGTACTTTATCGCACTCGCCTACTTTGTATTCTACCGCTCAACCTGTGGTGCTTTTCCATTGTTTGTATATTATCATAGATGATGTAGGCCATGTGTACTTTACCACATGGCTGAATAAGGCCTTCCCTTCGCATCGACCCATTCGAGCATGCTGGACCGTCGGTAGGTTGGTACTTAGGGCACGGCACGGTATACCCGAGTATTACCACTAGAGTTATAAGGTGGAGTAGGGTTGAGTATTGAACAAGACGGATCAAGCAACTACTTCTAGTGGAACCTCAGATCCTTTCATCGGGTATTTTCTCGCTTTATGTGTTTATACATTTTATGCTTATAAACTGAATTATATTAACCTACTAAGTGCTTAACTGATATATTTTGCTCCATCGTTATCCAGATTTGTATGATATTCTGATCACTCACTCGGCTTTTAGCTCATCCCTTCAACTTTGTTTCCTTAAAGCAGTGATTTGAGATCGAGAGCTTCCCAGGTTACACTAGGCTCATTGGTTTGGAGACCTAACCTGTATTTTGATGTAGCCCTTGCATTTTGAATTGTACTAATGGAATGTTGGATGGATGGATAAACTTTTGTATCTCTGTAATTATAGTTCGGATGTTTGTGGTTCGTAAGGAAATTTTGGGGTTTAATTGTTACAGCTTGATTTGAGGATATCGATGTATTTTGTTATTTGCATTTGAACTAAGGATCGGAAGTGAGTCCCGGCGAGTGGGCAGCGGCTCACCGATACCTTAGGGTTCTGCCTGAGAGGGTGGGTTGTCAGCTTGGTATCGAGCTTTAGGTTTCAGATCTCCTCAGTGTACCCTAGGCTTAACGCTTAGGTGCCGGACCGTGGGATTAGGTTAGCTGTTAAATGATATGATTTACGGTAATAGTTCACCTAGAACACCAATCTAGTTGTGATTGTAGGAATGGAAGGAAATGGAGCACGAGGACTGCTCGAGGCTTACTGCCCTTATGTTTCGGGATAGGACCAGCAGCCATTTCAAAGCTTGTTCCGTGACGTAGGTGGATAGGCTGTGTGATTGTTGGCGACATATTCATATCCCAATCAAGTGGTGCTAGCTATAGTAGATGAGAGGCAGGTTAGCCAATGCAAATGCTGAGCAAATGGTCAATTCAAGAGTTAGAGACTAGGGTGCTCGAGGAGCAACAACGAATCAAACCTTACGCGGAACAATTACAAGAGGCCAATAATCTTGGTCTGATGGCACAACCACTACGGAGAGAGTTGGAGAAGATCGTGGCCTTGAGGATCCTAGTATAGGAAATGAAGTCTAACGTGTTAGAAGAACCAATCTAATTAACCACCAACCTGCATCGGTTTTAACCTTTGTAAGAGAATGATAGGATGGGATGTAGAATGTTCTACTTGGAGGCTGTATTTTGTTGATGACTTGTTTACTTTTGTCTACTACTTTGACTTGATATGTACTCAACTTGACCGTGACTTGTGTTTTAGTTTAACGAAGTTCTAGTTTGTACTAACGCGGAGACATGACCTGAAAAGTGGAACCTGTATTGTGAAATGTGCTATGAAAATGTGTTTGCTCCACTTGCTTTAAGAGTTGTTACTTGTGTGTGTGTAGTTAACAACCTATGCAGGTGTGAAGTTAAGTATGGTTTAGTATGGTTGATATACATATGCATATAGATTAGCTATGAACATGGAAACGTAGAGGGCAACGACGAGTCCGCATGGACGGATCGTACCTTAGACAACCCCAGATCTAGGGGATGATCACGAATCAGTCGCAGGAAATAATCGCGGAAGCAAGGGTCGATAATGATCGTAGCTTACAGCCATCCAACGAATGACTGATTTGTTAGCACAAATGGCTGGTCAAAACCTTGGAAATCAACAAGGAAACACGGAATCAAGTAGAAGGAGAAGACAAGGCACTAGAGAGATTTCAAAAATTTTCTCCCCTAAGTTTGTGGAGGTCGAACCCGATATAATAGAATTGGTTGGAAAATATAAGGAACATATTTGATGCTTTGAATTATTCAAGAAAGACAAGTAACTCTTGGGTGTTCCATTTGAAGGAAATGGCTAGAGCATGGTGGAATGTTATCAAATAAGGGAAAGGGAACAAACTCCAGAACTTGATGAATTTTGTACAAGAATTTAATGAAAAGTTCCTTCCACCACCGTCCAAGAAAAGAGAGAAGATGATTTATAAAACTTCGCCAAGGAACCCAAGTGTGGTGAATATGAAACTCAATTCAACGGTTATCTAGATTTGCCCTTAACTGGTACTCTACAGAAAGTAAAGAGAATAAGATTTTCTATTCGTGGACTTAACTTAGAAATTCAAGATGCTCTCGCAGCAGCTCAAATTGAGACATTTACCATGCCCTTGAGAAAGCCCAAAGAGTCGTAGATAACAAAATCTCAACCCAAAGCCTTTCAAACCCGAAGAGAGATACCCAGTGGTAGTTCCCTGAGACTTAGAGAGACCGTACCACCACCAAAAGTTGGAAGAGGAACTGGTGGAATAAGACTACCTCCTTATCCTTCTCATAAGATGGAGCAACCGTAAGGGCTACATCACGTGGAACTCAAACAAGAAGTACCATGTGAAACACCACTGGAAGTCAACCACCGTTGTCCAACCAACTTGTGGATACCGTGGGAAAAGCAATCACACCGAGGACAACCGTGGGTGAAAGGGCTAAAATGTTTATGCTTGTGGAGTGCCACCATCAAGTTAGCCACGCCCAAGGAAACAACCTGAGAAAGTAATTCTCGCCAAGGAAATGTAACTACTTCAACAAGTTATCAAGGAGGAAACCGATCAACAGCACCGGCGGAGAACCTATAACCCTCTTGGCTGTGATTTCAAGGTTGACCGAGTGGTGGAAGGTATGAATTTCGAGGACTAAATTTTAAGGAGGGGAGATTGTGAGGCCCCGATTTTTTCCCAATTTCTGGAAAATATTAAATAATGTTAATTATAGTTATTTTGATTTGCCAAGGTGTTTATATGGTTTGTTTTACCTTTAAGTGTTTTTTTTAATAATCCAGCTTTTACACGCTTTAAAACCCTAACTTGAAACCTAAACCCTAATTTGTTTCAAAACCCTAATTTGAATATGGAAAACCCTAATTTGATTTCTTAAACCCTAGTTTTGAAAATGAGTCTAAGTTTTATGTTTAATTACGAAGTTTGTTAACTCTTTGATTTTATGTGTGATAATGCATGATTAAGAGGGGAAATACAATTCTAGGTGATTAGTAGCCTAAGTAGGGTAATTAGGCTTGATGGGCTAGGGTTAAATTAAGTACTATGGACTAATTTGATAGGAAAAGAAATTATGTGGTAAGAGTGGAAATAAACCTAAGTTGATAGGTTTTTTTGGCATGATATTTTGACCAAATTTTGACCAAGTATAAATATCTCTTTGAGATTATCTCTTGGTTTATTTTAAGCCTTGTGGTTGCCGCCAAACCAAGGAGAAAAGAAGAAAGGAAAACCGTGAGGGAAGAAAGGAAAAGAAGGGGAAAAAGAGAGGAAAAAGGAAGAAAACTTGAGATTTTGCAAACTTTCAACCGCACGATTTGGTTCTGAGTTGGGAGAAGAAGCTTGACTTGAACACTTGAAGTTTCACCAAGAACAACATCAAGAAAGGTTTCTCCAGTCTTCACAAGCCTGAATTTGGTTGAAGATTATGAATTGTGGATTTGTGGGTTTCATGGCTTGATTCATGTCTATCTTTAGCTTATGGAATGATGTTATGGATTGGAATGGTTGAATTTGATGTATGTATGCCCCATGATTTTGAGTTAGGGTTAGGGTTTTGTTTTAATGCTAATGGTAGAAATTAATGTTGATCAGGTTTAGTTGTTTCAGGGCTCTTATCTTAACCAGCGTGAATTTAATGGTTGTGGGCTCTTGATTCCCACCTGAAGTGTTGTGTGTGTAGTGTGTGAATGCGCGCTGGGTTTGGAGTGGTGAGGCGCGTGAGGGCTGTTTTGCATGTTTGTAATAGCAGGCTGAAGTCGATGGAATTTGCATGAATGCATTTTGGTTGCATAAAATTCATTTCGAGGCTGGATCGAAAGCAGGATTGTTGACCGCAGCTGACTTTGGTGTCGCTTTTGGTGCTGTTCCTTTGGATTTAGCTTTTGACCAAAACACGAAAGTTATAGCCCTTGTTCTAGCTTTCCAACGCATCTTGAATTTCTTGATTTTGATTTGTGAGCGCTGAGTTATGTCCGTTTGAAGTTAGCCTGTCGGACATTCTGATGGCGAAATTCCTGAAACTGTTTCTGCGTTTTTAACCTAGATGGAGTAAATATGGGTTGAAGTTGTCTTCATCAAAGTTGTAGCTTGTTCTCTTAGCTTCAAACCCACCCCAGACGCTCAAATAATCTACAGCCTGAGATATGGGTAATGGAGTACAAGGTGTCAAAACTGTTTTTCCACCTTCCAATGTGTGTTTTCCGCTTTGCTTGTCGTCGTCCTGCTTTTCCGCCTAACGCCAATGTGCTTCTTTTGCTATTTTAAGTGTTTATAAGCATTTATGGGAGCTTAGTTCATTGAGTATTTGCATGTCACGTCATTTCACCTTTGAAAATGGATTTTGCCAAACCTTTAGTTTGAATCTAAAAGTAATTTGCTTGCACTTTCACATCTTTGAGATTCTGGACGCTGGAGATCGTGGTTTAACCGCCTACATTGTTTTGTTTACCAACTGTTGGTGAGTGTTCCTGTATGTTTGTGAATAAATTACTCATTGACGTGTTTAAATACTTTAATAATTATGAAGGTGAGTGTGTACTTTATCGACCGGCCTACTTTGTATTCTACCTGCTCAACCTGCGGTGCTTTTCCATTGTTTGTATATTACTGCGATGATGTAGGCCATGTGTACTTTTACCACATGGGCTGAATAAGGCCTTTCCCCTTTATCGACCTATTCGGTAAGCTGACCTGGTCGGGTAGGTTGGTACTTAGGGCACGGTGCACGGTATACTCAGTATTACCACTAGAGTTATAAGGTGGAGTAGGGGTTGAGTATTGAACAAGACGGACTGAAACTACTTCTAGTGGAACCTGATCCTTTCACCTGGTATTTTCCCAATTTATGTGTTTATACATTTTATGCTTATAAACTGAATTATATTAACCTACCAAGTGCTTAACTCATATATTTTTGCTCCATCGCTATCGTGGTGATTTGTATGATATTCGATCACTCACCGGCTTTAGCTCATCCCTTTCAACTTTGTTTTTCCTTAGCAGGATTTGAGATCAGAGCTTCCTGTTACACTTGGTCGCATTGGTTTGGAGACCTAACCTTGTATTTTGATGTAGCCCTTGCATTTTGAATTGTACCAATGGAATGTTGGATGGATGGATAAATGTTTGTATCTGTAATTATAGTTCGGGATGTTTGTGGTTCTGTTAAGGAAATTTTGGGGTTTAATTGTTACAGCTTGATTTGAGGATATCGATGTATTTTGTTATTTGCATCCGAACTAAGGATCGTAGTGAGTCCCTGAGAATGGGCAGCTCACGATACCTTAGGGTTCTAGGGAGAGGTGGGGCTGTCACATTGAACCGCTTCTCGAGAATGTCAGATTCTTCCAATACCGGATTTAAATGTGTACCAATTATCGCATTTCGTATGTTGTTTGTTGAATTGAGTATTGATGGAATGATTGTTTGAAAACTCAAATGTTCTAGAAAGTGACATTTAATTCAAAGGTCCATGAATTTCTCATTTTTTTAATCGACATTCACCGAGCTTCTAGCTCACCCCAAAATGTTTTATTTTTCCCCACAGGGCTCGTGACGAAGGAAAGTATGAGTTGCGATCTATTTTAGCGTGATGGGCTGGATTATTTCTTTTATTATTTGTAATCATGGATGGATGGACTTTTGTTGTATTTGGGCCTGTGAGATGGTATTGTGGTTGTACCCTAAGTACTTTGAACTATAATTTCGGAATGAGAGTTGTAAGTTGAATTTAGTAATGTTATCATTTGTGGTTTGGTTTGGAATGGTTATTTACGTTCACTTTCCAAGTGTTTTAGTTACTCGAGTGTTTGAGTCCTGGCGAGAGCTAGGCTAACGGCCTGCTAAACCCTTTGGCACGCCTTAGGGTGAGGTGGGGCTGTCACATAGGCCATCAGTACATGCAGTCTTGTGGGTTAAGCCATGCCAAATATGCTAAAATTTAATGCAGATGCCAGTACGTGGTCAGGACGGGCTACAAGAGGTGGGGTCTTACGCGATTCTGCCGGAAACCTCGTTGCTGCATTCTATAAGAAATTTTGTGAGATGGATATTTTGCTTCCTGAAGGGCGTGCAATACTCTTCACCATGCGATTTTGCAGGCAATATGGCTTTCAAAATGTCACTTTCGAGTTGGATTCTGCAGTCTTCGTGAGATTGGTTCATAGTAACCGCTTCGCTCAATGGCCTCTATGTAAGGTGTTGATTCAGGTGCATCAGCTCTTGGTGAGTTTGAATGTATCTCTGATACATGTTTTTCAAGAAGCAAACTTAGTGGCTGACTTTATGTCAACCTTGGACGTCTCTTCAGAGTTTGTCATGTACTCTGTCACCAACCTCCCTCGCCAGCTTTGGTCCATCTTGCGGATGGATAGTCTTGGCTTTCCACGGATTCGAGTTTGACCTTGTATTTAGGAGTAGTACACCTTCTTTATGTTCTTGATTAGTCTTGTACTGGAAGAGCTGGATTCTATGACCCTCCCTTGTGAGAACCCTAGAAAAAAAAATTTTCAATTAAGAGCACCATTTAATCAACTAGTGCATTATTTCTCCCAAAGTACTTAATTTTGTATGTATTGCATGGTTTAATTTAGGATTTCATTTTTCATGTTTTATATGGGCAAATGCATGAAACTTATGTGGAATAAGTGGGTTACAATTTGCATTAAGGGATTTGATGGCAATTAGCAAAGATATCATCCAATTCATGGCCAAGAATTAGCCACTTGTCAACCCATCCTTGACCCCTTGACTTAAGACTTCTATTTAAACCTTCCATTTCAAAAATTTGAACTAAATTTCCCTCTTCTCTTCTCTCTCTTGGCCGGCTACATGAAGAAGAAAAACCCAAAACCCTAAGCTAGAAATTGGTGGTTTTAGTGAAGGAAAAACAGCTTTAGGTAAAATCCAACCTAGATTACCACTTAAACCTCAAGTTTTGTTGCAAGAAGTGAAGCTCCTTGGTGGTTTTCCTCACTCTTCTAGCAAGGCCTTGACGGTGGACGAAGGGAATCTCGGAGTAGATACTTAAAGTTGTTTTGAGTACAAAGGTGAGTGTTTCAATGCTTGTTTACTTGTTAAATGTGACTAGTTGGATTGTCTAATCTTGACCTACTTGATTACGTGAACTACTTGAAATCTATTGGCTTGGACACTCTCTTGTGTTATTATGATCAAGACGAGTGCGTACTTTATCACACTCGATCTCTTTTGCTTGAACTATATATCCTTGATATCGTGATACTTGTGGATTTGGCCCTTGCTTATATTTGATCTATGAGTCGTTTGGGTAATATCCCATCGACTAATCTGTTTAGAAGCTTGTTTACCTGTGCTTGTTAACTGTGCTTGTGAAATGGCCACTTGTGTGATATCACAAGGGCTAATCTTGTTATCAGTTCCTGGGACTCGTGATCGGAGTCCACCCCATCGGCTCATTGGTCGAATCGAGCCAGTTAGGGCTTGGTCGAGGAGACTAATGATGCCCTTGGATCCTGTTTCTTGCTTTTGGTATACTCGAGTATTACCTCCTGTGTTGGTGTCTGGGCCCGGTAAGGTGGGAGAATCGGTGAATGGGAATGGCTGGTGAGTGGGGTTCTACTGGACATTAATTCTTGCATTTCCTTGGTTGATGGAGTGTTAACGGACTTGGATCAAGCTGCTGCCGTGGAACTTGGCTCTTGAGAGCCATCTGTATCCTTTTATATTTAAATTGTTATTTAAGTGATCCTTGTGCACTGATCTTCCAGTAAGAGAAGCTTGAGTGCTGAACTCCTCGTGAGCACTGATCTCCGAGTCGAGCGGCTTGAGTAGTGCATGAGCACCATCTCCTGGTTGATAGTGCTACTATGATCATCACTGTACTTATACTTGAAATTCCAAATTTTATGCGAATGTGCTAGTGTGATTATTTATCAAAAGCTTTGTGGTGTAAATATGCTAATTGCTATTTTGCATGCCTGTCTTTTGGAACCTCACTGGGCTTTTAGCTCACCCTATTTTCCCTTTTGTTTTCCTTAGCAGGGGGATTTGCTTGAGCTCAGGGTTGGAAGCACGTGCGAGTAGTATAAGTTTTGTTGTCACTTTTGTGTAAGGGATGATGTACTAGTAAACCCTATCATGGATAAGTTTAGATGTTGGTCTTGTATCCCTAATTCCCTAATGAATTTTAAGTTTGAATGGTGGTGTTAAACTTATGTATCTATGTTGGGTGACTTTTGAATTTGGAAGATTTTAGTTTATAAGTTTCGAGTTGTTGGTTTGTATTGGCTATTGAGTCCTGGCGAGAGTTGGGCAGGCAGTCCAATAACCTCTTTGGTTCGCCTTAGGGGAAGGTGGGGCTGTCACATCCCTATTGTTGTTTTTTTCTCCTTTTCAATGAAAAATAAAGTTCTTTCAAAAAAAAAAGTTAGTTTATCAAGATTTAAAAAAAAAACTGGTATAAAAAATTTTTCAGAGACTTTGGGTTATTTGGCAACAATGATAATAACAATGATAGTTGTCAAGAAAATTGCTAGGAGAGTCAACTTCAACGTGACGTAGCTCAAGATGAATGCCATTTTAGTTTAAAACGGAATTGATTTAGCAATACAAGGAGTTAGGAAAAAGATAAAAATTGTGATAGATGTGGAATTTGCTATGATGGATAATAAGGCCAGGTCTACTATTATATTAAATCTCTCTAACGAGATTTTAGGGAAGGTAGCCACTAAGATTTCAGCTAAGGTCATGTGGGATAAGATTAAAGCTTTGTATAAAAAGAAGACAGTTGAGAATTAGCTTTATCTAAAGCAAAGTTTATATATGTTTCGGATGACTGAAGGTACATCTGTACTTTCACATTTTGATAAATTTGTTTCCATTATTATGGATTTGGAGAATATAGATTCAATAATTGGTGATGAGGATCAGATCCTATTACTTTTGTGCTACTTTCCCTAGTTCTTTAAGTATTTTCAAGATACTATGGTTTATGGAAAATAAAAATTTCATATTGGAAAATTAGATCTGTATTAAAATCTAAGGAATAGATAGATAGGGACATCACTGGGGAAATTAATCGAGTTTAGGTAGAAGGTTTGATTGGTAAGTGTAGAACTGACAAAAGCAAATCTGACAGTAATAGTTCTAAATTTAGATATAAATCTAGATATAGGAATTTGGAGTATAATTATTGTCATAAAATTGGGCACATTAAGGCTGATTGCTTTAAATTATAAAATAAGCTAAAGCAAAAGGGGAAACCTAGTAAAAAAATAATGAGACTACTAAAAATAGTGTTGCAGCGGATAAGAGTGATGGACATATCTTCTTTTTGACTGGTGACAGGAAAAAGTTTAAAAATGAATGAATTTGAGATTCAGGTTATTTTTATCACATGTGCCCCAATAGGGATTTATTTCCACTTTTGAACCTGGTAATGGTCGAATTATTTTGATAGATAACAATGCCATTTGTGATGTTGTTGGTATGAGTATAGTGTTAGTGTATATGTCCTAAAAACAATCACATTTAGGGATTTTATATATACTTGAATTATTTAAGCAAATGACATATTTATCACATCGATTGCTTTATATTTATACTTGAGTGATAAAGTCCTTAGAATAGATTTGATCATTGAAATCATAAGTGTTATGATGATGAGGTTCATTTGATCAATAATAAAGTTTATTATTAAATATCTCTAGTCAAAGTATTAATAAGAAGGGACATTGTTAATACAGTTAGACTAGCATATACTATGATGCTTCTATTAGTGAAGTAGTAGACCTCATCTATTATGATATATGAGAACTCTCGCCGGGACTCACTACGGACACCCAAATATCGATACAAACATTCATTCGTAAAGACATCATTAAAAGATATTAAAATTACTAATAAACTCTCACAAAATACAAACCCCAAAAATTTCATCAAAATTACATTGATAATAACTCATTGATAATAACTCCAAAATACCATAAACCATCAAATTCATCCATTAATTTCAATCTTATACAAAATAAGGAAATCCTACAACAGTACTAAACTCCTCGATTCACGTGCCTTACCTCGAAACCTGTTAAGGAAAACAAATTGGGGTGAGCTAACGCTCAGTGAAGCCAAGAGAAACATGCACAGGCAACTCAAAGCAATTAAATAAATTAATAAAATAATAAAAGAGCCAAACAGTGAATTTAGCAATGAAGCTTTTAAACAATACAATGTAAAGGATACGGTTGCCGGCTCCACATAACCACAATCTCTGTAATCACCTTCTCCGCTTCACAAGTATCAATTTCTGGTCATATGTTGACACTCCGTCAACCACTCACTCGCACAGTCCATATTCACCACTTACTCCCTCTCCCGTCTACTTACACCCTCTTGACCGGGCCCGAACTCCTAAATTTGAGCAGTGATTGGCAACGCACTATGAGTATGCTAAGTCGGTGGACTCATTCCAACCGACGTGCTTTAAACAGTAAAAACCCATGGTTCACCCATCCCTTGCCCTAGCCCCTGTTGCCGGACAAGGTGAAGGGATCCCCGATGGGGTTTGGGCGTCCCCACAGTTATAAACAATATAAACAGTTCAATCAAGTCAAGCAGTCAGACAAGTAACCATTTAAACAGTTAAACTCATTTTGAGACAATTCAAGAATGTGAGCGCGATAAAGTACACGCTCACCGAGGAACACAAGCATGCTTTCAATTTATTTACATCATTTAAAGCAATTAAACATGCACTTGAACACTCACCAAGTCAAAAGAGCAAGTAATTGTTCACACGGGCGGATTACACTTCCGCAGGTCCTTCCTCGAGAAAACTTTGATCACCTGAGGACAAATTTTAATCACTAACCAGGCCAAGAGAGTCGGTATGCCAAGCAATGCATTTGAAGTTTAGATAACTAGTTCCACTAATTGGCACTTTCAAAGAAAATTCATAACTAAAGTTTTACACATTAGGATTGGGCAAGGCTTGAGCCGTTGGAAACTAGATTCAACCCTCTAAAAGTTGTGAGAAAACATCAAACGCAAATTACCAAAGCAGGGAAGTAAATTTTGGAGATTAAGTGGCTACTGAGACAAAATCCAAGGAAACAGGCAGAATTTTCAGTCATCTTTCAAGAATCACTATAGCTTGTAGGAATGGATTTAGTGTGCAATGGTTATACCGCTAGAAATTTCTTCGAGTCTATTTTCAAATGCCGCTGACAGCACTTAATTTTGACTCTCGAGCGCGAAATGACAGTCATTAGAACAGAACAGGACAGGCTGCCTGACAAAGCTGGTTTCCTGATTGACAGGGCCGACTTTGGTAAATCATTTGGAGGTCGAATACACATTGGATTGACACCAAATTTGGTACACATACTCTTCTATATATATAATATAATCCTATCAAGTTTCAGCCATATACTCCCACAGAAAGGTTAGTTTCCAAGTGTATAATGTGTGACCAGGTTTTCAAGTTCAAATCTGGAAATTTATTCAACTTCCTATTTGGGCAGAAATCTTTGAAAAATCATAACTTGAGTTATATAAGTCTAAATTTCACAAACTTGATACCGTTGGAAACCTCTTTGAAAGTTATAAAACTTTTCAGAAGAGACCCAGTTAAAATTCTAGGCAAAAATTGCCCAGATTTTTGAGAAAGAAACTACTACAGTACCAAAACAGGGCACGTTAAGTTGGTCGACCAGCCCAATTTGAAAATTCACCAAAAATTACAGAAAATTAATTGGCCTGTCAAATTTATATAGTTTAAAGTAATATGTAATCATTTTCAAACGCCACTAACGGCACTCAATTCCAACTCTTGAGCAAGAAATTATAACAGTTCAAACAGAGGGGTTTAAAATTTTGAAATTTCTGTTTTCCAGTTTTGCAGGGTACAATTCTAGGGTTCATTTGAGTGATGAATTCTTGGTCAAAAACCACCAAATTTGGTACACTAATACTTCCATATATATTCTAGGTTCATACCAAAATTCAACTAAAAATTTCCTCGGGAAGTCAGCTTTCTACTCACCCAAAGTGGACGCAACATCATTGATTCAATCCTGTCAAGTTTCATTCATTTACTTCTCATTGTTTTTAACACATCTAAACCACCCCCATAAGACCCCATTTTAGAACCTAAGCTAATATTAACCTTCCTAAGCCTAATGATGATCAAAAATGATAAAGGCTTATATAAATTTTTCAGCATTAATTCATCCCAAAATTCAGCCAGCTTACTTCCCCAAATTTCCAGATTTTGATTTCATCATAACACTCATTCTTGCTACAACTTTTAAAGGGCTTCTTGTAGGGAAAATCAACAATTTAACACCCAACATTTAAGCATCAAATTCAGCCCTTAAACCAGCCAAAATACAGGCACAAAATTAAGGAAAAATCAGCAATTTTCACCTTCATTTTCCTCTCTCTCTCTCCCACGGTTCTTCCTTGAGGTTTCCTACCACCATTTAAGCTAACCATTTTCCATATAACCACACACAATGCATCATTAATTATGCTAGAAATCATATTATCACACGTGTAGGAGTCCAAGAGCCCACTCATTCAAACCAAAATCATGAAAGACAATTTAATGAAATTTATCATCTAAAATTGCAAACCAACACAAGAATCAACTTCATCAACAAATGTCAAGGTTCTAGCAACCTCTCAAGCTCCCAATCCTAACATCATGCTTAAAAATAGAATTAATAGACAAAGATGCCAGCTTTAGTTCCTTACCTCCTCCAAGAAGTAGGCAAAAATTCTCCCAAGAAATGCTAGACTAAAGCTTCCCAATGCTTCTCCTCAAAGCTCCTCACCCAAGTTCAAGCTCAAGCCAAGATTAATGGAGGTTGTAGGTGGTTTTAGAAGGCAATTTGGTGGAAGAAATTTGATGAAGTTTAAAGGGAAGAGGGGGAGGGGAGTTCGGCCAAAGAGAAGAGAAGAAGAGAGATGTTTTTGTTTAATTTTTTGAGTGAATTAAATGAGAAGAGAAAGACAAGACATAAAGCTTGTCTTATGTCCAAAAGTCAACATATGAATAGTAATTTTTGCTAACAATTTGGAGGAAAAAATAATTATCTCACTTAGCTAGGGATTAAGGAGTTAATCTCGGTTAGGAGGGAGAGATGGAAAGGAATAAAATTGAAATGATTTGGGGTGAATTAAGTGGAGAAAACAATGGCTAAATAAAATTCTAGTTTCAAGGAGGTTAATTCAACTTAAACTAAGATTTCAAATCCCCAATAATAATCATTCTTTTTTTAATTCACCTCTAGTCACTAGATTACATTTCTAACCTTCGGGTAATCATCCTTACTCTCCAGCGCTACTTCACTCATTGCTCGAATTTCTACCTCGAAAAATGTGTCCATACTCGTTTTTCACAATTAAGTGACAGAAAAATCAAATTGATATTTAAAAATAGTTTTAAAATAAAATGAGGTAATGTATGGTGTAAATTCAATTAAAAGGATTTAAAACAAGTAAGACAAGTATTCAGAGAAATTAAATAATTAATTAAATAAATAGGTCAAATAAAAATAAAATTTTCGAATCCTCACAGATTCACTTAGAGATTACTTTTATGCCAAAAAGACTAATCTCTAAATGATGTTTTACATAATTGATCCTTGGATTTAAGATTATTCTAGCATCTTGAATATGGATGTGTATATTTTATTGATATATGATTGCTCCTATTAAAAGGAATGCTTACATCAGTAAACATTTGGATATATACTTGAAATATGGAAAGGTAGTGAATAATCTATAAAGATTCACAACCTCTTATGAAAGAGGAGTTATCTCATTGTTGGCCACTTATGAAAAATAACTCAAGAAATCCTAGTACTAAGTGAATGAGCCTTAGAAAATTGTTTCTAAATATTTATCTGTCAATCTTCAGCCCAGATTTTGATGTTTACAAAACAATTGGATATTCAATCTAATATTTTTCAATTGAGAAAAATGTCAACTCAAATCCTTAGGTGTAAATGGAGACAACGAAAGATTCAATCAAAAAGAACAAAAGAAACTCAACTCTATCGGACGCTTGAAAACTAGTATTGAACATCCAATAAAGATTGAGAACTCTCAGAAGAACTACAATCGGACGCTCAAATTGAAGTACCGGACGTCCGATAGACAGGGGAAGTATCGGACACTCCTATTCGGACGCATATCATCATCACCGAAAGTCCGATAGAATTAAAGAGGAAATCCAAACTCTCTGACCAGATTCGGACACAGACTCCATTGGACGCATAAAATCCATTGGCCATCCGATAAGCGTTGAGAAGAATGCACCGGACGTCTGAAACTTTATCGGACGTCTGATACTCTAAAGGCTATTTTTTTAAGAGCCATATTTTTGACCGTTGGAGAGGTTCTTGAGGCCATTTCTGATACTCTATAAATACCCACAAGTTCAAGAAGATAAAAGACTTTTGCCTACATGAAATATAAGCTTACAAGTGAAATATTTGGGTAGAAATATTATTTGTTTGTTTTATAGGTGTGAGAAAAGTGGGTATTGTGAGGTTACTCATTTGGAGGAGTAAAACCTTGGTGAAAGTTGCCTCACTTGTAATAGTAGTTCTTAATTGGTTGAGTGAGCTTTCAATTGTAACTTGTTGAAGGTTAACTAGGATAGTTGTAAAACTCCTTAGCTCAACTAAAGGCTTTTAGGGTAAGGAAGGAGTGAACCTTCACTTGTACAAGTTGGTTAGTTTCACCAACAATTGAAGAAACTACTAGTGGATTTTATCGAAGTTCGGTGCAACTTGAAAATTTGGTTTGCAATTCTTTCTATATCTCTTTTCTTTACTGCTCAATTGTGATATTTTTATTGTGCTTAATTTGACATACTTTTGTGCATATTTGAGAAATAGTTTGTACTTGCTTTATTGGGTGAATTCTTGCTATAATTGATTGTCTTGTTAAACAATATAATTCACCCCTCTTAAGTTGGATTTGGGACCAACATTATTCTTTTGGAGTTGTATTTTGGTACAAGGAAGATATCTTAATCATGTATGGAATTGGCACATATTCCATAATTAATGTGAGATGAGTATGGTGAAAGGATATAAATTATGTGGTAAAGGTTCATTGAAAGGTGAAGTCATCCACTTGACTTTTCTCATTATCTAGGTTGATATAGATTTCTTGCCTTGAAGAGTTAAGAAACCTACCCACACGCCCAAGTACAAGGCATTAAAGTTTAGAAAGTGGATTGAGTTTGCTCAAGGATAGCACAAGAATGAATTTAAGAGTAGAACAATGCCACAGTCAAGTGTGTTGCTTGATTGATAAGTCGATGATCACCTTAGGACCACTCTAAAATGTTCAAGGCAACTTTCACAAGCCATCTTTGCGACTTCACTGGTATTGATAGGAAAAGAACTAGCATGCGAGCCTTATACCGTTAGAAATCTTGTGAAGTCTAGTTTCAAACGCCACTGACAGCACTCAATTTTGACTCCCGAGCAAGGAATTACAGTCATTAGAAGGTCTGGAGTTCGCATGGACTGTTGGCAGAATTTCCAGATTTGAAGAGCTAGATTTGGAACAACATTTAGGCATCGAAATGCCACTGAAAAATCACCAAATTTTGTACACTCAAACCTCATTATGTGAACTACATGTGTACCAAATTTGAGCCAAAAAATCAACGGGAAGGTAACTTTTTAGATGGCCAAAGTTTGTGAAAAATCTCAGAACTAAGCTGCCAGATTTTTCCTTCTTTGATTTGCAAATATTTTGTTCAACTAAATCAGCCTCAAATCACTCAAATTTTGACACAAAAGCTCTAGCAGCATCCCTTTATCAAATGGAAGCAAAATGGTTGCAAAACTTTGAATCAAAATGCTCCAAAAATAGGGCAGTAGTTCGGCAAAGTGTGAAGAGTAAAATTTCCAGATTTTAAACTATCATTCATGAGCTTTTGCCAACTTTTGATGTACCAAAAATGCTCATTTTCGCAAGGAGTCTAGCCCTCATATTGACCATCATCTTAGCAGTGAATAACCATGAGAAAACCAAGAATGATAGGGTTTAAACAGGGCAAAATGACCCCAAAAACATCCGGCAGTTTTGAGCATTCAAATACTAGATTTTTAAACTTCCTTAGAAGAAGTTTTGGTTTTGCACAGTATTTTTTGAAAAATCATACCTTGAGTTCTATAAGTCCAAAAATTACGAATCTTATACCGTTGGAAAATAGACTTAATGAAATAAAACTTTTGGAAGAAACTTATGCAAGATTCAAATCGAAAACCAATCAAATTTCAGTTTAAAGCTGATGCTACAGTAAAAAAAGAGTATAACAGTCTTGATTTTGAGTCAACTTTGAAAATTCACCAAAATTCACAGAAATCAAACTAGCTCTTGAAATTTATACTGCTGAAAGAAATTGGATTCTATTTTGGAACGCAACAAACAGAACTCGATTTGACCTTCCTACACCAAGTTACAACAGTTTTAAGAGAACTGTTTCACCAACCCTATTATACGAAAATTCCAGATTTTCAAGCTTCCTTTCTCATCCAATTTGCAACATCAAACAAGGATATTTTTACATGAAATTTCTACCATACTTAGGCCATCATGTAAGCTTCAAGAATCAATAAAATAAACATGGACTCACGAGCAAAAATTTGAGGAAATAAAGCTGTAACAAAACTGGCTCTCCAAACCCTCTCTCAGTTCCTCTCTTTTCTTCCCTCTTTCATTTTTAGCAACAAAACTCCACATATAACACCTCTCTCACACACATTAGATCATCAACAGCCCCAAGTTCATTGTTAGTGGGATTTCATAGAGCCCACATTCATCCAACAATAACAAAATCTAACACAAAGAGCTTCAAGCTCTCTTAGCCATATAAATGAAACAAATGAGCAAGGTTTTGGTGTTTTACCAACTTACCTCTACTCAAACAAGAAGCTTAGCTTTTGGTGGATAAATTAGCCTACAAAAGCCCTCAATCTCCAAGCTCAACAACCGGATCCTTCACTCCTTAAAGCTGGTCCGAAGTTTCACCAAGAAAACTAACAAAATCCTCAAGCTTTTGGTTGTTTCAATGGTGGTTTTGTGTAAGGGCCGTAGAATTTTGTCTTAACAATGGGTTGAATGATTTTTGTGTGATTAATTTTGTTGCTTGAGGTTGTACTTAGAATTTCGAAACCCTAGTTGACTTTAAAAAAAAAATTTTTTACAAAACACCTAATTTGGAAAACCCTAGACTAATTGCAATAAGACTCACTATCATTAGTTATACTAGACTTAACTACATCCTTCTTCAATTAAATACGATTGATGTTTCTTAAAAAAAAAAAAGAAAGGAAATTTGATTATGTTGAAATCCAAGCCAGATTTCAGACTTTAACAAAATTTTCCAGCTTAGAAGTTTTGTCACTCTTGAACCATTTCATGAACCACCAAATTGAACCACCATTGAGCCGTTTCACTTCAGCTCAATTGAACCGAAATTCACAGCTTTAAACCACCAGGAATTCCCTCCAAAATCATCTGCAAAATCTTCCAAAAACTCCAGCAAGAATTCAGCCGCCTCTCTCTTCTAATCCTTGGCTGCCATTTGTCAAGATGAAGCTGAAATTTCTGGCAGCAAGCATGCTCTCTTCTCCCTCCCCATAACAGGCAGCATGCTTGGTTCAAGCAAGGGATTCTCAGCTTTGTTAGGCAGCAAATGATGGTCCACCTTCAACCATGCCCAATGCATGAAAGAGGTTAGAACACTTGGCAATTATTTCAGCCAAACTATGTTCATTTGAACAAGCAAACTTCAGGTTTTCTTCCTTTCCTTTGCTGTCCGAAACCTCATCAGAAAACTCACCCAATTCTTCCTCATTCTCACACTCTCACACTAGTTATCACTAGTAAAATTTCTCTCATTCTCTCAAGCTCCCAACCGAAGCCCTTCTTCTTCTATCCTCAAGTTTCAACCACAGCTCACATCTTCCATTTCCTACGCCTTGTTCGAAGCTTATTTCTTGGAAGCAAGCTGCCGAATCCAAGCTGGAAACTTGGAAGGAAAAGAGGCTGCCTTGTTCTACTTCCATTTCTTGTCCCAAGTTGAGGTAAAGTTAGCTTCACATAAGTTCCATTGGCAGCCTAAGAAAATCGTTGCTATTCTTAAACTTGTTTTCTTCTTACAGCTGAAAGCCGAAGCTGCTCAACTCAACCTAGCCACTTGATTTCGTCCCCTAAAGCTAGAAGGGTATGATTTATTCCATATTTCCTTAGCTCAAAGAAATAGTTTTTCTTTCAAAACATATCAACTTGAAGGATGAAATGCTCATACATGTGATAAATAATTTTGAATCTTGTCATGTTATGCATGCATCCTCTTAAACCTTGCTGGAAATTTGATTGGCTAACAAGAAGCCTCATTCTTGATCTTTCTAAGCTTCCCGAAACCTCCAATCGATAGTTTCATTTTTATTTATTGCATGCATGATCCTTGAGAATGGTTAAACATTCACTTGTGCTGCTCAATGAACTTTGTATGTTAATAGTTGAAGTTGTGCGTGACTAAGTGATACGATCCATGGCTGCCCAAGACAACCCTTAGGCCTCCTTATTACAAGTGCATGACGAGGGTCCAAGCCCTTAAGCCTTTTGGGCTGTGGGGAAGTGCAACAAGTGGGCCAGCCAAAGAAAAGTGCGGAAAGGAAGAGTCGCGGACCGATCCATGACCCATGCCTCGCGGATCCGTGCCTCGCTTATCATCATCAGAAGCGAAAGTTCTTAGATCCGCGGACCAACCCGCGAACCAAGCATCGCGGATCCAGCTCGCGAATCCAGTCGTTAAATTTTGTAATTTTTGATTATTTTTATATTTTTCATAATTAAAATAGTCCAGCCCATGGTTCACCCCAGAGAGTCTTTGGTCGAACCCTGAGCTCAGTAATGAGTTGTTAGGTTAGTTGGTAGTGAGTATTTAAACCATTTCTTTGTACTTTTCATCACACTTCAGATTATTCAGAAATAAGAAAACCTTTTGAGAGTTTCTCTCTCTTGCTTCTTGAAGCAGCCATTGAATATCTTAGATCATCCTAGGGTATTCGATAGACTTATCAATCTAGGAACGCGCTAGGTTGTGGCGTCTCTACCATATCAAGAGATCGTTGACCGTGTGATCAATGGGTTCTTGATTCTTCCGCTGTGTCGTCGAGTCCAAACGCAGATTGACCCTTCTAGATCCATAGTAGTCTATACGGGTTTCGTCACAGGTTGGTGACGTTCGTATCAGTTGGTATCAGAGCTAGTTGAAGGTTTGCGTTATATCCATTTTCGTTGTTTTCGTTCATTGAAATTTCGTGTTATTCTAGCCATCTAGGGTTTCTTATTGTTTGAGTATTTTTCCTTCTTCAGTCGTGTTTGTGTTGTTCAATCTAGTAACCATCTACAATTTTTGGTTGAGTTGCGTTTGTGAAAAAAAAAAAAGGAAAAAATTTCCGCCGCTACTGTTCACGAACACTGTAGCACCGTTACTGTAGCGTCGCTACTGTTCACGCTGTGCAAGTTACTGTTCATCCGAAAAAAAAAATATTTGTGAATTGCTGTTGCGTGTGTTCTGTTCTTGTTCAAGTTGTGGTTGTGTTGGATTGTTAAAAAAAAAAAAAAGAGTTACTGTAGCTATTACTGTTTATTGTTACTGTTCACCATGTGTTACTGTTTATCCGAAAGTTTTCCCTACATTATCTCCTACATTATCCCCTACATTATCTCCTAAGTTTTAGCTTATCCTAATCCCCAAACCCTTACCATCTTAATCTCCTAGAGTCCATCCCAATTCAGTCATCCTAAGCCCAATCCTAGCCGCAAATTAACCCTCCATCTTAGGATTAATTTGCAGCCACCTTCCGACCATAACACCTCAAACCCTAGATGCCCTTTGACCTCAATCCTAAAACCCTAGCCGCACATAAACCCCTAACCCTAGCCGCCACTTCTCAAACCCTAGCCGCCATTCCTTCTTTTCTTATCATTTTCATTCTTCCTTTCTTTCCTTTCTTGAGTCAACTTCATCTTGGTATTGTAGAGGGTTATCAAACTCGTGTGTACTAAATTGATTAAGTTGATCGTTTATCTAAAGGAAATCTAATTTCTTCAAGATAAGCCTTCAAGCACTTGAGAGAGTAAGGTGAGTTCATTATCGAGTTGCATTGAGAGATACCCGAGTGTTGAGTATCAAACACTTCAGGGAGTGAGTAAGGAAACATATACACTTGTTTCTTTGCTAACTTTTTGCAGGTCATATAATCATGTCCAGAGGAGGTGCATCATGTCCATATAAGCAAGTATGCTGGGATAGTAAGCCTCTCAAGAGGAGGGGTTTAAACCATTCTACTTTCACGCATTCCAGTTCCAAATGCTCCAGTTTCGAGCCTCCACAATATGAGTTCCTTACACTTAAGGAACAGATGGATCGGGATCGTGCTTTGCTCTTATATGAAACACTTAAGCGAGAGGATGAAGAGTTTCAAAGGCGGTTACAGCCAGCACCTCGTAAGAGTTCATCCTCTACCAAAAGAGATTCATCTAAGGTGCATCATGGAAATTCCAAACCATGTGCTTCAAGGGCTAATTGGCAAATTGAATCCGCCAAGATGGTTGATTCTCTAATGGAGAAAATGACGCCATTGCTGCAAGCGTACTTTGAGCAAAATAATCGTGCTCCAACCAACGGTCCTAAGGAAGATGCTCCTTCTAGTCCAACGTTGATTGAAGAAATGCCTATGCACGAGAAAAAACTTGAGTTACCTACTGATAATCTTGAGAATGAGATGAATTTGAAGGTTGCCGAGCTGCCACAGGAGTGTATCACATCTTGTGACGACGTGATAGATTTGAGTGTCATTGTACAAAATGAGGGGATTCATGAGCAATCTTCTTGTTCTAATACTTGGACCTTTGTTATGTTTGACACTTCACGTTTTACGCAGGTTGAGCAAGAGCAAGTGACCTTGGTAATACAATGTGCTATTCCCAAATCATTTGTTCAGTTCGAGAGTTTTCATGGCATTTATCTATCTGGAGTTACATCTATGTGGAGCCGCTTTGCCCAAGCACTTGAATTCAAAACTGATCAGGTTCATAAGAAAGGTACCCAAGTTGCAATCCTGGTGGACAAACCAGCCTTTGGAGCAACCTTAGCCACCCTTGTCCACTGCACGGAGTTCTACAACGTTGATTTTCTAGGAGTTGAATCTCCTCGGACTGACTTCGTTGAAGTATATCAACTCACAGCTGGCCGCGCCAATGGAAAGCACCATCAAAGTCATCCTACATGTGATATGCTGAGTTATTACCTTAAGGATAGTTGTGAGTTGAACCCAGTTCCTTACTACGAATTGCCTTTTGTGCCAAAAATCATGTGGATCCTACACTTGTGCGAGAGGCATGTCACGTGGATTATTTTCATGAAGGTGATGTCGTTGGCCGCATCTTCCAACTTTGATTTGGGGACAAATCGCCTTTAAGAGGAGGAGAATGATACGATCCATGGCTGCCCAAGACAACCCTTAGGCCTCCTTATTACAAGTGCATGACGAGGGTCCAAGCTGTTAAGCCTTTTGGGCCGTGGGGAAGTGCAACAAGTGGGCCAGCCAGAGAAAAGTGCGGAAAGGAAGAGTCGCGAACCAATCCATGACCCATGCCTCGCGTATCATCATCAGAAGCGAAAGTTCTTAGATTCGCGGACCAACCCGCGAACCAAGCATCACGGATCCAGCTCGCGAATCCCAGTCATTAAATTTTGTAATTTTTGATTATTTTTATATTTTTCATAATTAAAATAGTCCAACCCATGGTTCACCCCAGAGAGTCTTTGGTCGAACCCTGAGCTCAGTAATGAGTTGTTAGGTTAGTTGTTAGTGAGTATTTAAACCATCTCTTTGTACTTTTCATCACACTTCAGATTATTCAGAAATAAGAAAACCTTTTGAGAGTTTCTCTCTCTTGCTTCTTGAAGCAGCCATTGAATATCTTAGATCATCCTAGGGTATTCGATAGACTTACCAATCTAGGAACGCGCTAGGTTGTGGCGTCTCTACCATATCAAGAGATCGTTGACCGTGTGATCAACGGGTTCTTGATTCTTCCACTGTGTCGTCGAGTCCAAACGCAGATTGACCCTTCTAGATCCATAGTAGTCTATACGGGTTTTGTCACAGGTTGGCGACGTTCGTATTACTAAGGGTCTTGAAAATGCTGTTAAAGCTCTTGAGCACCTATGCTGAAAATGGTCATCATGATCGAAAATCTTGAACCTTATTTTATTCAAGAATCGTGTTAAAAATGCTGCTTGATAGTCTATTTAAAACTGCCTTGCATGTCTTCAACTTTCATGAATGATTGATGAACTTGAATCGCTGACCATAAGCTGGAATTTTAAGTTGATGAAATTAAAGCTTGATATATCACTGTTTTGAGTAATGTGTGAATACTTAATGTTGCGTGCATGTTATGGTGTGTGATTAAGAATTTGTAATAACTTAAAACTTAGATTTTGGATGGAAAAATAATATTGCAACAAGAAAGAAAAATGAGGAGAATAGAACCGGCTCTTGGTGACTTCTTAACTTGAGCATTGCTTGATTTAAACTTTTGATCAGCTTTTATCATGTGCATGTAACCGTGAGCTTTCAATGGATGTACTAGCTGCTTATGAGCTTGATTAGCTTGCTGGAATTGAATTCAAACACCTAACCATGTGCAAATAAAGCTGTTTTCAAAATACCCAAAACCAGAAATTTAACAAGCAACCAGAAACTTAAAACCAACCAGAACAGAATGTTCATATCTCTCTATTTATAACCTCAAATGGCGAGCCACTTGCGGCATTCAAAACTAGACTCATAGGGCTTCGATTTGGTATATCGTACGCGCCGTAGTTCATTTTCTAGACGTCATAGAAAGCAAATGAAAATCGCTGAAAAATCCAACCTGAAAATTCTGGAATTGAGTTCGAACTTTTAAGGACAAGTTTGTTGGATTTTGAACCAAAACGAGTTTTAATGTTTTCTGAAAGAAAATTTCATTTTCCTATTGTTATGAAACCGTACAAATTCACAAACAAGATTTCCAACTTAACTTGTGCAAAAACTGAGAACATTAGGGTTTCTCATGCAAACCTTTTGAAAACCCTCGATCAGGAAATTTACTGTTCAAACAAACTTGATTCTTTCTTTTCTTTCTAAAACTTGACTCGTTTAAAAAAAAAAAAATCCCGTAAGGGAATTGTACCCACACAAGACCCAAACGAGCAAATTTCAAAGTCGTGATCTTCTAAAACGAACCTCACGAAAAATATCTTTCGACAACAAACGACCTCAAAACCCTACCGCAATTTTTCCATCTTAGTACCTCCCATTATTGAAATCTTTAAAAGATAGTTTATTTTCTTCAAACCTATTTCAAATCCTCAGAATTTCCAAGTTTTCACACTTACGTGTTTTGACCTAAAATATATATCTTTTCAGAACTTCAATTACCAAGGTTCATATCGCCGTAGTGATATAATGATTACTCGTTAATTATATAAAAACTACTTTCTTATTTATAACAGAAGTGAATTGGTCAAAATTGATTTTAATGATTAAAAGTTAAATTATATTTACCTCAGGATCGGCCGGTGACCAAATCGAGGACATTGACATCGAAACCTTCGACACAACCTTGCCCTAGTTAAGGTGAGGGTTCCAAATTGTTGTTAAATGTTTTATTGAAATGTGCCACATGTTGGAATTGTATTTGTTGTTAAATGTTACTCGTTGATTGAAGCACGTAATTACTAAGTGTTATTTGCCAATTAACGTGATAATGTTGAATAGTATATAATGCCATGGTTGAATTATTCAAAACCATTGATCGAAAGGAGGAGATCGTGTGTGTACTTATCGCACTAACCCTCTCATTTTACAAATGATTTCGAAATACCATAATTGTGTATGTGCCTGTTAAATGTGCATGAGTGATAAGCCTTTGCGAATGTGCCACAATTGGCTCGGCCGGGATCCCAAACTCCAGAGGCGAGTCGGCCTATTCCGAGCCGGCAATTAGGGCTTGGTCGGGTACATCGACGGACCCTGGAGAATGAAATGAAAGGTTACCTCGAGTGTACACCACCCAATGAATGTTGGATGTCGGGCCCGAAGTCGGTGTAAGGGGTTGGAGAGTGGGAAGCAGCCAAAGAAGTGCTATTGAACAACATGGAAGCAATGTATCCTTCCACAATGAATGTTATTGATGCTTTCCAATGTGATATTGAAATTCAATGTTTCATGCAATTCTTGTAGGAAAATGCTGTTGTGAAAATTTTTCCTTATATGGTTGATTAAATGAAAGCATGCTTTACGAATGTGATAATTGTTATGTGTTGGGATTCTCATTGGGCTTGTGAAGCTCACCCCATATATTTTTCCCTCCCAGGATTTCAGGTTTGACTCGAGCAGAGGATTTGAGAGCTGTTGGATTTTGTTGGTTGTAACCTTTACCCTTGTTAAGACTAATGATGTTGAAATCCCTTTTGGTTAACATTGCCTAGGAATCGTGTATCCTAGATGGTTGATGTTGAATTTTAGTTTGAACTATATAGCTGCATTGAGAAATATTTGATTTGACTAAACTGATCAATTGAGTCCTGGCGTGAGCTAGGCCGGTGGCCGCGGTTCTCAGGGTTCGCCTTGGGAGTCGTGGGACCGCTACATTTTGTGTTGGTGGTTTTTGAAGAATCAAGAAAAGGAAGATGATGGAGGATGGTCGGCTGGTAAGGAGGAGATTAGAGGAAAGAGAGTGTGATGTTCTTTTGGAGTTTCAAGACAAATAAGTGGTGGAAATGATGTTTAGCCTCAAAGTCAAATTTTCTAGCTTTATGTCGCGTCGATGTTGAATTCGCACGACACGATACTCTGATCCCAATTTCTCTTATTTATATGCCTCGAATACATATTCTAACATTTGAAACTTATGTGTAGTAGTCGACCCTAGACCCGGGTGCGAAATTTAAACATTCAAATAATTAAATCGAGAACATAATTTAAGCGTGCACAATGTATTTTAAAACTTTTCGTGCCGATGAAATTAATATACGAAAATCAAATAATACAAACTAAATTAATAAAATAATTTTATGAAAAAATGAGATTTTGCAAATTTATAAATTAAATTGATGGTACGGGGCCTCACAATTGTTGAATGGTTTAGATGACTAAGTGAGGGGGATTTATGGTTGGTTTTGAATGGTTTGAATGCTCGATTCATATGGTTGGTTCGGACGTTACCAAGTAAGGGGGAGTTATGTTCAATTTTTGATTGCATCCACTGCTTTTGATTATTGGTGGTTTGTGAAAGGGGAAACTGTGTATGTTTATACTCAAATTATCAATATGACATCCATTGTTTTGTCATCATCAAAAAGGTGGAGATTGTCAATCTTGATCCCGGATTTTGATGTTTACAAAACAATTGGATAATTCAATATAATGTTTTTCAATTGAGAAAAATGTCAGCTCAGATCCTTAGGTGCAAATGAGACAATGAAAGATTCAATCAAAAAGAGTAAAAGAAACTCAACTCTGTTGGACGCTTGAAAGCTAGTACCAGACATCCGATAAAGATTGAGAACTCTCAGAAGAACTACTATCGGACGCTCAAACTGAAGTACCGGACGTCCGATAGACAGGGTAAGTATCGGACGCATATCATCATCACCGAACGTCTGATAGAATTAAAGAGGAAATCCAAACTCTCTGACCAGATTCGGACGCAGGCTCCATTGGACGTATAAAATCCATCGACCGTCCAATAAGCATTGAGAAGAACGTATCGGACGTCCGATACTCCAACGGCTATTTTTCTAACAGTCATATTTTTGACCGTTAGAAAGGTTCTTGAGGCCATTTCTCACACTCTATAAATACCCACAAGTTCAAGAAGATAAAAGACTTTTGCCTATATGAAATACAAGCTTACAAGTGAAATATTTGGGTAGAAATATTCTTTGTTTGTTGTATAGGTGTAGGAAAAGTAGGTATTGTGAGGTTACTCATTTGGAAGAGTAAAACCTTTGTGAAGGTTGCCTCACTTGTAATAGTAGTTCTTAATTAGTTGAGTGAGCTTTCAATTGTAGATTGTTGAGGGTTAACTAGGATAGTTGTAAAACTCCTTGGCTCAACTAAAGGCTTTTACGGTGAGGAATGAGTGAACCTTCACTTGTACAAGTTGGTTAGCTTCACCAACAATTGAAGAAGTTACTAGTGGATTTTATCCAAGTTCGGTGCAACTTGAAAATTTGGTTTGCAATTCTTTCTATATCTCTTTTCTTTATTGCTCAATTGTGATATCTTTATTGTGCTTAATTTGACATACTTTTGTACATACTTGAGAAATAGTTTGTACGTACTCTATTGGGTGAATTCTTGCTATAATTGATTGTCTTGTTAAACAATATAATTCACCCCTCTTAAGTTGCATTTGGGACCAACATTATTCTTTTAGTGTTGTATTTTGGGACAAGGAAGATATCTTAATCATGTATGGAATTGGCACATATTCCATAATTAATGTGAGATGAGTATGGTGAAAGGATATAAATTATGTGGTAAAGGTTCATTGAAAGGTGAAGTCATCCACTTGACTTTTCTCATTATCTAGGTTGATATAGATTTCTTGCCTTGAAGAGTTAAGAAACCTACCCAAACGCCCAAGTACAAGGCATTAAAGTTTAGAAAGTGGATTGAGTTTGCTCAAGGATAGCACAAGAATGAATTTAAGAGTAGAACAATGCCACAGTCAAGTGTGTTGCTTGATTGATAAGTCGATGATCACCTTAGGACCACTCTAAAATGTTCAAGGCAACTTTCACAAGCCAAAAGAAGCGATTCTCACAAGAATCAATTTTCTGGAAAATTCCTTCAATAACTCACTCTAACTAACTCAAAAGAAACATTTGAGGCTTATCTATACAAAGCCCTAAAAGCTAATTGGAAAAGAATTAAAAAACCAATTCCTACTTCAACTAGGAGACACAATTTGGCTCTTTTAGTCCACATGACCTGGCCATGTATTAACTTTCTAAGATGACCCAAAATACATCCTAACTAACATCAATCAATCAACTAACAAAGGTGGAAAAATAATTAACCAAACAACACAACACAAGAGCTAAAAATCCGAACTAGACTTATGCTATACTTGAATAACTTGCTCTTCATGTTTGAACCAAGTTTCATCAGGGGGTTTAGCTTTCACATCCTTCCACTTAAATACCTTGATAATAGATATGATGCATTTAATCTCTTAATCTAGTTTGGTTAACTTGTGAACTCTAACTTTGTTGACATTCGAACTTAATAATAAAGAGATGTCAATTCTTGATCTTAGACTTGTGTTTTGCCAGAAAACTATCGTGAGAGTTTCTCTCTTTCTTGTTCCTTGGAAACATCCCTTGATACAAAGTGAGTGTGTCTCCTTTGTTCAAGTTGTGGCTTATCAATCAACAATCACAGTTGGTTGTGGCGCCCTTCTACCTATTTTGTTTGTTCTCAACCTGTCCTTGGTCGGATTAGAATTCCGTGTCACCAAAACAACAGTTTGTTTGCTTTGAAGATGTTGGGTTGAGATAATATCAATGGATTCACATCTTTGGGGGAATTCGGGTTGAGGTTTTCCATATGGCTTTCCTTATAACTGTTCAAGATAGATCATTCCCCTACATAGTTGAGTTCCTTCTTCAAGAGCGCAAGCCTGAAGAATCAGGTTCACATTAGGTGGTATCAGAGTTTCGGCTCTTGATACAAGTTGTTCAGGTTAATATCCTTTTCTTTTCTTATTTTCCTCTCGTTGTTCAACCAAACCCTAACTTTATTCCAAAAAAAAAATTCTGCCTTTAGGGTTTGAATTCCCATTGATTTCATTGCGTCATTTGATTTGTGTTAGTGTCTTTGTGATTGTCCAGCCGTGTTTCTTCCTTCGTTGAGTCTGTATTCTAATGTCCTTGTTCGTGTATTCTTGTTGTTTTGAGTCTCTTGTTAAAAAAAAATGGCGGGTACTGTAATGAACTACTATTGATGGGGTACTAGAGCATTGCTATAGTAACACTGCTCATTCCGAAAATGTTGTTCATCCAAATTTTCCTTGTTGATTTTGGTTGATTCTTGAATGTCTTAGGATTGTGCGGGCTGTTCTTAGCTATATCTTGAAGTTCTTGGTTGATAAATCATCAATCTTGGAAGTTCTTGAAAACTTATAGTTGGTTCTTGAGAATCTTATAAATCTAGAAAGTAACGCCAGTTGTTCTTGAACGTTGTTGGCTATATCTTTTATTCTTGAACAAAAGTTCATTAAATCATTTTTGTTTGATCCTTAAATTCTTCAAAATAAGTTTTTTGTTGAGTTTTGAAAACAAAAAGATCCAATCCTTTGTTGAAAAGGAAACCAAAGTAGCCTTTACCCTTTTAGTTTTCTAATTTGAGTTGACTTGTTTAAACAATTTCTTAATTTAAATTCTTGTTCAAATAGACTTTGGGTTGGTATAAAAGAGTTTCCTAATCCTTGATTTATGTGGAAAAAAAGGTTATTTCCATATTTCTTACTCCTACCAAATCAAGTTTTTAATCTGTTCCCCTCCTCTTGGAAAAGAGTTGTCCTTAAATCGAGGCATTGCTTATAATGAAGCAATTTAGGGACAATATTGATGAATGCGAGCCAAGAAACATGTCCCTTACTTAACTTGATCATGAACACACATGCATCTTTCAACTCATGATCCATTTGACATGAGCACAAACCACTTTTTGATGCGCCATCATTCCCTCCCCTATGAAAATTATTCGACCTCGAATTGTTACGTGGACCAAATACGAAAGAAGAAGAATGAATGACAATAAAATATTTACAAGTACTAAACTTATTAAGTTGATAATACGATGGAAATATATGAACAATATCATCATTCTAAAATCTCTAACATGATCTAAAAACACACTAGAACCACTAAACAAACATGCATCATAAATACACACATGATAATCACAAAATTTAAAAAATATTAACAACCCATAAGGACTCAAAACTGGACTTTTATAGCTAAGACAATCACGACTCTTAAGGTGACTCAAAGAGATATCAAAATGACTAACACAATGCACATATAGCATGATCATTAAACCCAGATTTGAAAGAATTAAATTCAGCTGGAACATCCTTCAATTAAAAACTCCCATGCAATGTAGTAAATTGGATAGTTAAGGCATTGCACTTCTCCATAACTAGATGGCAAAAATATGCAATTCCACGAAAAATCATCACTCCTTCCACAGCCTTGGGAATTGTGCATGTCATTAGAATATTCACTTTACCTTGTTTAACCTGCATATGATGATGAATCCTAAACAAAGCAAAATTAAGGTCATTTGGAAAACTCCATAACTAGATGGTAAAAATATGCAATTCCATGAAAAATCATCACTCCTTCCATGGCCTTAGGAATGGTGCATATCATTAGAATATTCACTTTACCTTGTTTAACCTGCAAATGATGATGAATACTTAACAAAGCAAAATTAAGGTCGTTAGGAAAACAATAATCCCTCTTACTCTCTATTGTTTTGACACTCAAAATCAACTCACTTTTCCTTTTTTCTTCCTCTTTTTCATTTATCTCACTTGATTTTTCAATCTCTTTTTCTTGAGTGCCTCCCTTGATTTTTACCTCATGCACACTCTCAAGTGTTACATCATTATTTTTACTCTCAACTATCCTACTATCAACTACATCTTCCCATTCCACAGTTTCAATTTCTATGTCTTCTATTTCAACCTTTGTGGATGTCTCCTCAGTAAATGGTGTTGCCTGTTTAGGTTGTTCAAAGTATGGCTTGAGATAGGTATCCAATGTTTACTAAAGTTGTTCCATCATGAAATCGACCAATACTTTGGTCTCATATTGCCTTAACTTGGAGGTGTTTGATATCTTAGTGCTAGACAAGCTATCATCTTGATATCCTTTTGACTCTTCTTTCCAATTTGGCCTCTCTTTCTCTTGCTCACATGGAATTGACATACTTCGAGATGTTTTAGTCTCCATACCTTGATTGAGCTCATGACATTTCCCAAGTGAATCTCCTTTAGTTGAAGACGAATCTTGCTTAGATACTTGACATGACCACTTGTGATCCTCCTCATACTCCTCACAAGTACATTTATATCTTTGGTATTCCTCCTTGGCATGAAAATGATCCATTTCCTCCTTAAAGGTACGAAGGTCACAGCTACATTGCAAGGAACCCCCTCTCTTAAAAGGTTCATTCTCAATTCGATCAAACCGTCTATGATGGCTTCGATCCTTGGATCTACATGAATTCTACCTCATTTTGGTTTCCTATCACTTTCCTCCCTCATAATTAGATCTTTCAAATTCTCCATGAAATGACTCTCAGTGGAAACAAGAAAGGATTATTCCTCACCACACTCCCTCACGTGTTTGCACTCAACCCTCGTGTATCACTCAAGTGTGTATAGCACTCCAATGATCTTACCACTCTTTCAACTCCTTGATCACAAACCTTGAGATAAAATGAATTTGCTCACAATCGATCAAAAAGGCTCAACAATTCAACTTGGTTGGTATGTTACAATGGATGAAAATTGAGAGGTAATTCAAAGCTGGAAATTAAGAATGAATGACATGACTCTTGACACAAGAAAACCCATGAAAAATTAGCTCAAATGAGACTTAAAATTTGGTGGACAAATGATTTTCCAAGTTGCAAACTCAACTTTGTTGACATTCGAGCTTAATAATGAACAAGACATCAATTCTTATTTTTACAAGCTCAAGTTCAAATGGTTCATCTGACATCAAAACTAGTTGATAAATACCAGGTTATGCCCCTTTATTTTTGTCCTTTAAGTCAATTTATTCTTGCTCATATTTTGGTTCTTTTGGGTTTCAAAAAAAATTATTGTTCATCATTTAACTTCACCAATGTTTCAAAAAAATTGTTTTTGTGGTACTGGTTATTAGTCTATTTCTTGGATAACTTCTCCTAGCATTTCTAGTGATAGATTTAATTCTGTACATTTTATTATTATTCATTAGTTTCTAACTTAGGAGCTCAGGCAACAATCTATTTATTATGAATTGAGTCTCAGAAGTTCAATCTTGTGAACAAATTATTTATCCTTTAGTGATAACCTTATTGTCTCTTATAAGATCACTTTTTCAGAAAGAACAACTTTGGACTCGCCTTTCCAAGGTGAATTATTGGATAGTTGAAGCAGTCGGCTCTTTTCTCTTCATGGCTTCTCCATAGTTCATGTTTTGATGGATACTGGATATATATATATATATATATATAGCTTAATGTAGTCATTATTGTTGATATTTCTCTAATAAATTTCTTTTTTCTTCATCTTTTGTAAATTAGTAAAGATCCAAAAAATGTTGCTTAGCTAAAAGTGAGAGATTCTTTTGTAAAAGATAATTGCATTGTTTAATGAAAGAATAGGCATAGTAATGCCTATTGAGTGTTTGACTTGAAATGAATATGTATCGTTGTCTTAACTCTAGTTGTCTAAGTTTGGGAATTTCACATGGATACCAGTTTTGGATGCTTGTGGTTTCATTTTTGTTGCGGTAGATCCAAGTAGAATTTTTCCGTCTATTTGCACAATATACTATGCTGATTTACTTAGCATTGATTACAACTAAATACTATGTTATTTTACATTAACTATAACTGAGTTTTACAATTTTGTAGGAAACATGGAAAAGTTTCATGAAATTTTATGGAGTGACACTCTGACAAAATAGATAAAAAAATACATTATTTGTAAGTATCGTGTTAAAAAGATAATCAAAACATGTTAAACATGAATTTTATTGGTATTTTTCAATGCAATTTTTATCTCATTTTAATTGGACGTCACCAGTTAATATTAAAAATTGCAATATTTTATGAAGTTATTTTAATCGGTTATTCTTAGTTACAATGATAAATAATTTGGAGTTAAACATAGTAAAAAAAAAGAATTATTAATTTTCAAGATATTAGAATATTATTTTGTTGAAATGAGTTTACTTATTTCTTCTGATTTTTATTGTCATTTCCTTCATAAAATCCATTTCCCTACTACATTCCTTAGTTAACCAAACAAGAGAAAATACTACAGTTTTCAGGGAATTCACTTTCCATTTCATCACTTTCCTTTCCGCATTAGTTTCCTAGAACCAAACAGGGCCTAAGTTTCTTGAACAAATAAAGCTTTCTTGAAACCTGGAATTTGAGGGTTGAAAGCTGTCTTATTTTTTTCTATATTCGGACATCTTCAAATCTTCTTGCTTGATCCGAAAATTCCACAGCAAATTTGCAGGTTTTGTATTTAAGAAAACCAAATTCCAGGCCACTTACCAAATTATTTTCAAACCAAATCCCATTTGTTGCCAAACTTGAAGATTCGATTCCTACTTCTTTTCCAAAGCAGACTAGGAAACCCAAAACTTGATTTGGTCTTGATGCCAAAACCTGATTTCTTATTCGGATTTGGGGGATAAACAACCTTCCAAATTGATTGTGAATCACTTAAAGCAGCCTTCCTAATCTGTATTGGCAAGGAAACCTAATCTGATCCGAAATCCATTGAGATAGAGTTCCAGATTTTGCACCTTCCAAATTTAGTCCGCAACTTTCCAAAACTTCACCTTAGCCATTTTCCTAAGTAAAGTTCCGTTCCTAAATATGTTTTAGAGTATCTTGGTTCCTATATTTCTGCTGTGATCGTGTTTTTGTTGTCCATCCGTAAGTCTTTAAATTCCAGCAATTAAAAAAAATTTCCAGCCGTGTGTTTTGTCAAATTTCCAGCTTTAAGTCGAGTCTTTAAAGTTACATTTCAGCCATATTCCTTGTGTTCATTTTCAGATTTAAGTCATGTCTTTAAAGGTCAATTCCAGCTGTGTTTTTCTTGTGTCAATTATCTTAAATTAGTCCATTTTTGAATCCATTCTCAACTACAAGTGAACCACCCTCACAACGCCACTTTCTTGCGAAATTATTAAGATAAGTCTTGAACTTCTTGAGAATTTCTGATTTCTTCAAGGAAGGAGATCAAGGTTTAAAGAGTTGCTTGGTGAGATCATCGGAGCGAACTAAACACTTGTGTGATACACGAGTGCCAGGGACACATCTAAGGGAGTGAGTAAGGAGATTTTACCACTAACTTTTGTTGTTTTGCAGGTATTACAAATGTCTCAAGGTGGTGAACATACCCCCCTTTAGCTTTTGACATGAAAATGTTAATCGATGCATTGAAGGGAGAGTTGGGCCGTATGATGGACCAAAAACTAGAGACCATACATGAATGGATAGACCTACTTGAAACTTCAAAGAGGTCCTCCAAGAAAAGCCGAAATAAGTCTTCCAAAGCTGAGTCTAATGCATCCAAGTCAGGGAAGAAATTGAGCCTCTCCCAAGACGATATGATCTACTGGTGAATAAGGATGTCAAGAGGAGGGGTTCCATGCAATCTCATTATAATTTTCGTACACTCAAAGAAGAAATGTTTCATTTTCGTGCTGAGGAAGTGTACAAAAGATATAGACATGCTTATAAAGAAGAACAAAAGTGGCAATGTCAAGAATCTAAGCAACATCAATCTAAGCATCATGAGCATAGAGAAGAAAGACCATCTAGAAGGAGTAAGGAGCAAACTTCATCACTTTCTTCCAAGTCTAGGTCAAGGAATGAGCCTTATGAAGGGGAGTCATGGTGGGACGCTTACCAACATCTTCCACGTGAGAAGCAACTAAAGGAGCAAGTTGAATGCAATATTCAAGAGTCTTCAAAAATGGAGCTTGTGGAGTCCGTTGCCACTGAAGATCGACCTAATCTCATTCAAAGTGAAGTTGAACTAGAAGAAATCATCATTGAAGCCAAGGAATGGAAGAATGAGATTGGTAGTGAAACACAAAATGAGAGTGAGATTGTGCATGTTATTAAATCTGAAGATGATGTAAAAAAAAAAAAACAAGAGTGAGGATTCTGAAGAATTGAGTGAGTTAGTTATAAAGAATGAGGGAAAAGATCTTGTACTTATAAATAACCATCCTTGCTTTATTGTGCCTAGTGTTTTTATTGATATTTTACAGTTTTACAAAGCCAACAGAATGCTAAATTGTGAAGCTTCTCATGTTGGTGCTATAAAGATCAATTTGCTTGTGGGACTTAATGTGAAACAATGGCCAATTGGGTTGAGTAAACTTGGTAACTTTATTTTTAATCAATTTTCCATGAATGAGGTAAATTCCTTTCCTAAACCTCTTAATTATCATGGAGGAATTGCTGATATTAAATTGCCTATGAAGGAATGGACTCTTTCTAGTGAGTCTTTGTGCATTCTGAGAAATATATCTCTTGATTCATTGTCACATAGTGAAGTTGCATTTTTTGACATGATTAACGTTCATACTAATATTCTCCATAAATTTCCAGGTTATGTCAAAGGGAATTCCATGACGTATGGAAACCAGTTATTTCTGTCAAGTTATTCCCTTAGTGGATTTTATAGCTTTCAATGCATTTGTGTGTTAAGTGCAGCAAATATTTGTTATCAAACACTGAGGTTATATGCTTCAAGGAATGCTTTGTCAAATGGCCCAAATGAATTAGTTTCAAAGGGAGCACTTATTTCCACATCCTATCTTATACTTCTGTATCAAATTTCTTTTGATATTCCTTCATTTTTACCTTCCTTTGATGATTCATTTATTATTCATTCATTTGCGTTGCATGCACATAGGCAAGCTGCCCATTTAGGTACCATTCACCATCAATTGATTGACTGTGTGATTGGAGTATTTAGTGATCTTCCAAATTTGATTTTTGGCTTTAACCTTGTGCACGACTTAAGCAATCAATTTTTCTCTTTGTTTTGTCACCTTGAGCATCAATATGATGATCCTTATAACTTGGCTACTAATGACAAGTGTCCATATTGTCGACTACCCATCGTACTCATTCTTTGCTTTACCATGCAGATTCTTGTGTGTTGGACGATGAACTTGGATTGAAGCATGTTGATCTGCATTGTCACGACAATTATGCCTCATGGATGAAGTCTTGGATGCTACCTTTTCTTCATCCTACGTTTGTGTGAACGTCATGCTCAATGGCTCGCGTTCATGAGAATGTTACCAATGTTGTTACTCCTCAAGCAATCCCTCAATTTGAGGACAAATGGCCTTCAAGAGGAGGGGAATGATGCAAGAGGGATGGCTGATGATGGTGATTCAAGGGGTGTTCAAATGGTTCCAAGTGGTCCAACGACTAAAGCTCGTGCTAAGAAGTTCAAGGAATTGTGCCGTTCAAGATCAAGTTGGCCATGCAAGTGTCATCTAAGGGACTGAGAAGGAAGATTCTACTCTTTATATGCTTATTCAATTCTTGGATCAAGAGGAAGAAACTTAGCAAGCAAACGGATTCATAAAGTGGTCACCTAGTTGTTGCTTGTTATGTTCTTGTTGTTTAGTCAGGCAATTGTGTCGTTTGTTTAGTTTTATAATCGGCCAGGTTTAGTTAGCATAATAAGGCCGAACTAGTCTCCTTTAAATTAGGTTTATTTAGTAATTTTGATTATTAGATTCGGCCAAGGCAATGTGGCATAAGCCTTATCGGAATTAGGGTTGGAAAGGATCACTTAAGTGAATCCAATTTAAGTTAGGTTTTTGAGTCTCGTCTAAGGTTGTAAATAGCCTTCTTTATGGATGAATTTCATTAGAGAATTATCAATAAACATAATTTCCAACAAACACATTGTGTGAGCTCCTTCTCTTGTCTAAGAGATCTTTTCTTGAATACTTGAGAGATCGCTTGAGTGTTCACGGACTTATCAATCAAGAAATCACCCTTGATTGTGGCGTCTTCGACCAACAACCTTGGTTCACTAAGTCAATAGATTGTGGGTTGAGATTCAATTCAAGGTTCACATTCTAGGGTTTAGAAGTGTCAAGCGTTCTTCCATAAATCACTTGATTTCTTCATCTACATCCAAGCTTTGTGGGATACGAGTTCAGGCCTTCTAGGTGGGTTCGTATCAATTATTCATTCTAATAATTGGAATTGATTTGAGCCATGTAAGATAAACCAATGAAATAGTGCTCAATGAGTGCAGTAGAATTGCAGGAAAAAAGTAGAAATATGGATTCACGACTTGAAAATGCAAGCCATACTTGGCATTTCTCTGAAGCTCATGGATTTTTTGGTTATATTCAGATAAGATGCAACTTGAAATGTGGGATATGCCTCAGTATTAATCCAGATTTCCTTATATTTATTTCTTTAGAGGAAAAAAAATATGATCCAAGCATGTGCATTTCACTTTATTCTTCAACTTTCTTGATCAAATATCATTTGTAACCACTATTAAAATCATTTGGGGTCATTTTTTATCATTCATATGTATCATTAAATACATCATTATATGCTTATTCTTCATTAAGACTTAATGAGTCCATTTGTATGAAGTTCATGTTAAGGCTAGATTGAACGCATCACTTTTCATTCATACGACTACATTGGGATGAATTTCCTCATCCTCACTTGGTAGTTTCCATCCTCACATTTCTTGCATAAACGCATTAACTTGCATAGTGTGAGAGCCTGTAAGCCCTAACCATTGCCGGTTTATGTACTTACATATTTTGCACGAATGAACAATCATTTTTGCCTTGTTTATAATTGAGCCAAAACCCTAATTGTAACCTACGAAATTTTTGCTAAAAATTCAGCACTTTCTACATATATTTACAATACTAGAATGATGTTCAACATCTAGCAATAAGTGCCGGAAAATATGTGAGAAGCAAAGTATAATAGTACTTGAAATTCAAGGATCGAAAAATAAATTGAACTTTTGTGATTTAGGCCTTTACTAAAAATAGAAAAACAAGGTAAAATTCTTGTCTTGATTCCTTTTTCCTTGGCCAACTAGAAGAGGCTTGAAGTGCCTTGAATCATCTTGAATTTTCCTACAAGCATGACAATGCCAAAGCCTTGAACACTTGTCTTGAAATCAAGTTACTTAGTTGTCCAAATTGTGTGCTTGGTCATGCTTGGTATTTTGCCTATAAATACTTGAGGATTTCAGCACTTGAAATAATTTTGCTACTTCATCAACCCTTGGCCAAAATTGAGGAGGAAAAACCAGCCAACAAACACCAAACCTTCCTACTACAAAAACTAGCTAAAAACCGAGAGCAAGGACTTCAAGCTTGTTTGAACCTTGCTTGGATTTTGCGTGGTTTTACTTGTTGAATCTTCCAACTTTTCATGCACTTGATTGAGGCAACTTAAGCTGATAATCTACCTTATTTATGGTTCAATTATATGCCTAGCATGTCTAGCAATTTGTAGGTTTATATGCTGAAAATTGTTTTTTGAATCAACCGAGCATGCCTAGGAGAATTCTAGCTTTTGAAGCATGATTTGTAGATTTTTGATTGATTATTCCAGAAATCTTGACTAAAAAGATGTCTTGTATACTGATTTATGTGTGTAGATGGTTGTGTAGCAAACTCAAGTGAAAACAAAAACATTTAAAGGATTAAAAGATATGACCATGACAAAAACAATAAGTTCAGGTAATAGCAGGTTGCAAAACCAGTGTTGGAAAAACTTTTATAACTTGCTATAAAAAAGTTAGAATTGAGTTTCATCTATGGAATTTGAAACTAGACTCGTAGGGGTTTCCAATGGTATAAAGTACTCAGCCTGATTCATTTTCTATGAACTGCAGCAACCCTGCAAAGTAACCTAATTTTCGAAACCTGTGAAACCGATGAATTGCTCATCCAGCAGGTTTAGGGTGAAATTTGGCCATTTTCTGAACTGAATTTGTGCCTAATAGATTTGTAGTACTCCAAATCTAGTTTCCAACAGTATAAAGTGAGCAGAAGTTGGACTTGTATAGCTCAAGTTATGATCCGTACAAGAAACTGTGACAGATAGGCTAAGTCGTGCAATCCGTTAGCGGAATTACTGAGCCGTCGTGCGATGCATTAGCGGAATTGCCGAGCCGTCGTGTGATCCATTAGCAGAATTTTGGAGCCATCATGTGATCCATTAGTAGAATTTTTGAGTCGGGTGCTCCGTCCATTAGGCGAATTGCTACCCATCCGTTACTACCTACCCATTAGCATAACAGCCAACCCGTTAGCGGAGTTGCCTAGACCGTTAGCGGAATTGTCACTGCCCAACCATTAGTAGAACTACCAGACTGTTAGCGGACTGACCGACACCAACGTACCAACCAGTTAGCGGAATGACGAACCTCGTGTGCCAACCCGTTAGCAGAATGACTAACCGTCGCATGACGACCCGTTAGCGGAATCATGTCTTGTAGCCAACCACCATTAAACGGATGACCCTGAATTTAATCACTCAACCGTTAAACAGGCCTGTAGATATACCTAATGTGTTGAGGAGGGTTTCGGCAAGACCATGCCTAAAACTTGGCCAAAACGGCAACTAGCACGATGGCATACTAAACAAGACCGATCATGCCTACAGGCCTCGGCCCTAACTCACACACGACAACAATACCGGCCGTTTTTGTGTCTATTACACGAAACGACCACCCAACTGGTACTGGTAAGGCCCGACATTAGCACCCAACTAAGTAACTGTTTACACAACATACTGACCTTAGTCGTCAACTAAACCCATAGTCGTTAACCAACACCTCGACCGTTGGTCCTTAAATAACGTATAACCATTACCTGACCATTCCCCCTAATCGGCACATAGCCGACAACTGACCTTAACTTTTAAAAACATTACCGGAACCATAGCCAACCCAAAACGGTCACTAGAACCCTAACGTGCTAGCAAAACGATCAGGTCACAGACAACCTGGGCCTTGGCCATGCACAGTCACAGGAAAACCGGCCCTTTCCGTTTCCATACCAATCTCATGCTGACTGATGTCAACTAGTGCTGACTCGTGCCGACTCGTACCAACTGATGTCGACTACTGTCGACCGCTGCCGGTTGTGAAAGGAATATGCCAACTGGCGCCGTTCGCATAATGACACCACACTACACAATCCATACTGACCCGATGTTGACCTAAACCCTGAGAAACCCTAACACTTGGCTATTTAGGATAATACTTGATTTATCGGTAGCACCTGGACCCAATACTAAAATCCTGACTGTCACCTGACATCTAATGCTAGCTATAACCTATATGGACCAAAGCCATGAACAAATACCCCAACCTTTGAACTAACCTAATTTATACTACTAACTTACTAATAGAAGCGAATTGATCAAAATTGTTTTAAATAAGCGAGTTTAGCAAAAATTAGCTAAGTATCTAATATGTGATTAAGCTCAGGAACCGACCAGGCACTAGAAGAAACATTTGAACTAGAGGGCTAGAATTAAACGACCAAAGGTGACTGTTCCCTTGTGTATTATGTGTGACTATTTTACTGAACTGTGATCCGGTATTTAATTGTTTTTGAACTCAAAATGCTAAATTTGTTGGTGCATAATCGTAAGCCACAATTGCTTGCTGAACTGGGCCATTGCCCTTCGTTACCAGCCAACCTGAGTCAATAAAGGACTAGGTCGGGACATGAGTATTACCTTGAAGTCAAGTGGAGAAATGGCCAATGAAATGAATGAGTGAACAATGCAAATGTGTTTTTCTAAAATTTTTGCGGAGGGATAAGGAGGATGGTAGGCAAAATGAATGAAATGGCTCTCAATGAGCAATTGATATATTCTCCTAATGAGCACTGATTCCCTAACCAAGAGGCTCAGAGTCCCTTAATTGATTGTGGTATTGTACTTGATTGATTGTAATTGAATTTTGTGATTGCCCAATAATTGTTATATGTGCGTTATTTGTTAAAATGTGAACTGTATGTTTGTTTGGGAACCTCACTGGACCTTTTAGCTCATTCCACGTATTTATTTTCTTTAACAGGACTTGAGGACCAAAGTTGATCGGGTTAAACCTAGCAAATGTGAACTCTAGCCTTGAACAGATGATTTACATTTCAACTTGAGTTGTGTAATCACTATTTATATTTTGGAGATTGTATATAATTACTAGCAACTGTACTTATCCCTTTGGGAGACTGTTTTAAGTTAAATTTCGGATGATTGTAGACCTTTAAATTGTTATTCTGGGTGTTAATGAAGTGAGTCCTGACGAGAGTTAGGCAAACAGTCCGCTAACCCCTTTGGCACGCCTTAGGGGAAGGTGGGGCTGCCATACATAGTTAATATGTTGAGATGATATACGATGCATCAGCATACCAATTAAACTCAAAATATGACTTCTTTACGAAATTCAAAGCATACATTTGCATACCTAAGACATGGTGGGTTACTAGGACATATATGGTTTATTGTTTGATCATTTATACATATATGCATCATTTCTAGGAAAACCTAAGCACCATTTTTGTGAGACCCCGAATTTTTTCCCAATTTCTGGAAAATCTCAAATAATGTTAATTACATGGTTTTTTTTACTTCTTGAAGTGTTTTGTTTAACTATTTTTGTTTACAAGTCTAAAAACCCTAATCTGGAATTTAAACCCTAGTTTGCTTTGAAAACCATAAATTTCGACAAAACCCAAATTTGTTTACACACTAAACCCTAAATGTACTAACCCTAATATATTTTCTTGAAACCCTACTTATATGTACAAATCAAACGTTTGTTATTTTATGAACTTCCAGTGTGAACTTGCATGCTTACGGGAGTTAATTATGTTAATTGGGTGATTAGTGACCTAGCTAGGTGTAATTAAGTATTAGTGGACTAAGTTGGATTTACAACTTAAGGACTCAATTGCTAGGAAATGAAATCACTTGGGGCCAAGGTGAAAGATCAATGAAGATGCTAGGGTTAGCTTGATATTTTTGACCAATTCTTTGACCATTCCTTAAATATCTAGTGAGCTTAATCTACTAGTCACTTGGGAAGCTTAAAGAAGTTGGGTGCAAGGCTGAAAATTAGAGGAGAAAACCGTGGAAAGAAAGGAAAGAAAAGAGAGGAAAAAAGAGGAAAAAAACAAGAGAAATCTTGTGTTCCAACCATCCAACTTTGAATTGGAAGCTAGGAGGAGGTGATTGAAGCTTGGGAGCTTGGAGTTCTTGCCAAGAACATCAAGTTGATGAATTTGGTTGATGTTTAGCCTTGATTAAGGCTCATTCTTAGCTTCTAAGATGATTCCATGGATTGGTTTTAATGTTTTGTTTGTCTTGAACCTTGGCCAAGAGCTAGGGTTAGGGTTTCACTAGTTGCAAGACTTAATGTTGGGAATTGATGATTGGAAATTGAATTTTTCAGCTAGGAATTGAATTGGACGGCTGGAAATTCATTGGTATGGATGAACTCCAAGTATTAAATGTTGTTTAGATTTTCTGCCCGAATTTAGTTTGAATATTCGAATATGATGGAGGCTGAATTAGCTTGAGAACAAAACATGAAAGTTGTAGAGAATTGAGTGAGGTTTCTACCTATAATTTTTCAGATGAATCGGAGTACTGTAGCATGTGAAATGACTAAAATGCCCCGATGCCCTGTTTCTGGTAAAAATGTTATTTTGCTACTGTAATGGGTCATTTTGACGGGGAAGATGAATGTTTTTGCCTTTAATGTCTCTTAAGAATTGTAGCCTTGTATGTTAGCTTTCTAATGGCTTTGGAATTTCGTGATTTGGATTTGTGAGCGCTGAATTATGATCGTTTGAATCAAGCCTGTTAGAACTGTTTTCGTACTTTTCGACCTGGATGGAGTGAATCTAGGTAAAAATGGCCTTCATGAAAGTTATAGCTTGTTGTCTTAGCTTCAAAACGGCATCTTGTGCACTTCAATCCGACACTCATACCATGAGTTATGATCAAAATAGCTCAAGGTATCAAATCTGCCTTTCACACCTTCTAGAGTGTGTTTTCCGTTTTGTATCTAATGTCGTCCGTTATGGTTCGAGCGCCCATGCATGTGCTCTCTTGGCTGTTTTGAGTCTTTTTAAGTGTTGTTTTGGTTTGAATTGATGGTTATATACATCGGTTGTACGTAAGGATCGAAGGTGATATCGCGAGTGACCAAGACTCGAACGTTTTGGTTACTTAACTTTATTTTGTGAGTGTCCCAACCCTTTTTAAATGAAAGACTTTACTATTGGTTGCAAATAAATGCTTTATTGAAATGATCTGTTAGTAATTCTAATGAAGTGATTTACCACCATTTCCAAGTAATATACTTTTACAAGTGACACAATTTATGAAGAGTTTATGAATATTCAAATCTGTTTTAAGTCAAATATTTTATTACTATGTGAAAATAACTGGTGAAATGATTTACTCAACTCATATTTGCAAAGAAATGAGTTTGTGAATATCCCTCGTATGTTATGTGAATTACATGCTTATGTGAATTACAAGTCTATGTGTTTAATACTTGACATTACTTGATTTCATAAATGTGAAATACTTGTTTCTAGGCGAGTGTGTACTTTATCGCACTCGACCTAACTGTTATTAACTGTTCAACTGTTTACTTCTTCCATTGTTTGTATATTACTTGCGCATGACTGTAAGCCATGTGTACTTTATCGCATTGGCTGAACAAGGCCTTCCCCCATCATTATCGGCCTATTCGAGCCAGAAGCGGATTCGGTTGGGTAGGTCGGTACTTAGGGCACTGTGCAGTATATTCGAGTATTACCACTGGGTGTTATAAGGTGGAGTTGGAGGGTGACTGACTGACAAGACGGACTGCAACTACCATGGGAGGACACTGTATCCTTTCAATACTTGAATTATATGCTTACTGAATTATTGCTTATTGTATGTTGATTGCTAAATTAAGTGTTTCTGAAATGATTGTTTAAAGACTCAAATGCTTTACAAAAGGTCCATGAATTTCTTGGTTTTACTGAACATTCACTGAACTTTTAGCTCACCCCAAAATGTTTTATTTTCCCCCCCACAGGGTTCGTGGCGAAGGAAAATATAAGGTATGATCTATCTTAGCGTGATGGGTTAGATTACTTCTTGTATCATTTGTAATCAGGGATGGATGGACTCTTGATGTATTTGGGTTTGTAAGATGGAATGGTGGTTGTACCTTAAATACATTGAACGATAATTTGAGAATCGAGTTGTAAGTTGAATTTAGTAATGTATTATTTGTGATTTGTACTGGAATGGGTATGTATGTTCACTTTTGAAGTATTATTAGTTATTCTATTGAGTGAGTCCTGGCGAGAGTTGGGCAGGCGCTCCACGGATACCTAGGGTATGCCCTAGGGAGAAGTGTGGTCGTCACAGGTAGTATCAAAGCCTAGGTTTCAGATCTCTGTAGTGTATCCTAACCTTTAAGTTTAGGGTGCCAGACTGTGGGATTAGGTTGACTGTTAAATGATTTGATTTATGGTAATAGTTTAGCTAGACCACTAATTCCAGTTGTGATTGTAGGAACGGAAGGAAATGGAGTACAAGGACTACCTCGGAGGCGACTTCGTCCTATTATGTTTCAGATAGGACCTGGCAAGCCATTTCGACAGTTTGTTCCAAGACGTAGGGTGGATAGGCAGTGTGACTGTTGGCAGACATATTCATATCCCAATCGCGTAGTATTAGCTATAGTAGATGAGAGGCAGAGGTTAGTTAATGCAAATACAAGGGCAAATGACCGAATTCAAGAGTTGGAGACTAGGGTGCTCGGGGAGCAAGAACGGGTCGAAACCTTACGTGAACAAGTACAAGAAGCCAATGAGCAATTAGCTCAGATGGCGCAACAATTAAGGGAGAGAGGTGGAGAAGATCGTGGCCCTGAGAATCCTAGTGTAGGGAATGAAGTCGAACGTGTTAGAGAACGAGAATCTCTTGGTTCTAATTAATCCAGTGACATATTGCTTTTGACCTTTTATAAGAGGACAGGATGGGACGTAGAATGTTCTACTTTGGAGACCAATGTATTTTGTTGATGACTTGTTTGCTTTTGTATGCTACTTTTGACTTGGTATGTACTCAACTTGACTGTGACTTGTGTTTTGGTTTAATGAGTTCTGGTTTGTACTAGTGTGAGACATGACTGAGTTTGAATTGTATTGTGAAAAATGCTATGTGAAAATGTGTTTGTTTTATTTGTCTTAAGAGTTATTACTTGTATGTGTGTATAGTTAATTGTGGTGTAGTATGGTTGATATACATGCATATAGATTAACTATGAACATGGAAATGAGAGGGCAACGACGAGGCCGTGGGCGTGGACGTAGACGTGGACTTAGACAACCCCAAGATCAAGAGGGTGACCATGAATCAGTCGCAGGGGATAATCGTGAACCGAGGGTCGATGCTAATGAATAGGTAGCCACAACCATCCAACGTATGACTGATTTGTTAGCACAAATGGCTAGACAAAACCCTGGAAATCAACAAGGAAACCCTGTGAATCAGGTAGTAGGAGAAGATAAGGCATTAGAGAGATTTCAAAAGTTTTCTCCCCTAAGTTTTCTGGAGGTTCTGACCCTGATATAGCTAAGAATTGGTTAGAAAACATGAGAAACATTTTTGATGCATTGAACTATTCAGAGGAGAGACAAGTGACCTTTGTCGTGTTCCAACTTGAAGGACCGACTTGAGCATGGTGGAATGTTATAAGAAACAAGTGGGATAGGGATCAAACTCCGAGGACTTGGATGAATTTTGTACGAGAATTTAATGAAAAATTCTTTCCACCACTGGTCCAAGAAAAGAGAAAAGATGATTTTATAAAACTTCGCCAGGGAACCCTAAGTGTGGCAGAATATGAAACTCAATTCACTAAGTTGTCTAGATTTGCCCCAGAGTTGGTAATTACGGAGTGAAAGAGAATAAGATGGTTCATTCGGGGGCTTAATCTAGAAATTCAAGACGCCCTTGCAGTAGCTCAAATTGGCACTTTTAATGATGCCCTTGAGAAAGCTCAAAGAGTCGAGATTACAAAATCTCAACTGAAAGCTTTTCAAACCCGAAAGAGAGATATACCTAGTGGTGGTTCCCTTGAGACTTCGAGAGAGACTGTACCGCCACCAAAAGTTGAAAAAGGAACTGGTGGAATAAGACTACCTTCTTATTCTTCTCATGAGATGGAGCGACCAGAAAGGGCTACATCATAAGGAACTCAAACAAGAAGGGTCCAATTAAAGGAAACACCGTTAGGAAGTCAAACCACGGTTGTCCAACCAACTTGTGGATACTGTGGGAAAACAAATCACACTGAGGACAACTGTTGGGTGAAAGGGCGGAAATGTTTGCGTTGTAGGAGTGCCGACTATCAAGTTAACCACTACCCAAGGAAGCAACTGAGAGAGAGTAATCCTCGCCAAGGAAATGTAACTACTTCTCAACAAGTTACTGAAGGAGGGAACCGACCACGAGCACCGGCTAGAACATATCACCTTCTTGGCCAACAGATTTCAAGATTGACTGAAGTAGCAGAAGGTATGAATTTCGAGGATGAAATTCTTTTAAGGAGGGGAGATTGTGAGACCCCGATTTTTTTCCCAATTTCTGGAAAATCTCAAATAATGTTAATTATAGTGATTATTGTTTGCCAAGGGGATTATATGGTTTTTTTTACATCTTAAAGTGTTTTGTTTAACTATTTTTTTTACAAGTCTAAAAACCCTAATTTGGAATTTAAACCCTAGTTTGCTTTGAAAACCATAAATTTTGACAAAACCCAAATTTGTTTACACACTAAACCCTAAATGTACTAACCCTAATATATTTTCTTGAAACCCTACTTATATGTACAAATCAAACGTTTGTTATTTCATGAACTTCTGGTGTGAACTTGCATGCTTACGGGAGTTAATTACGTTAATTGGGTGATTAGTGACCTAGCTAGGTGTAATTAAGTATTAGTGGACTAAGTTGGATTTACAACTTATGGACTCAATTGCTAGAAAATGAAATCACTTGGGGCCAAGGTGAAAGATCATTGAAGATGCTAGGGTTAGCTTGATATTTTTGACCAATTCTTTGACCATTCCTTAAATATCTAGTGAGCTTAATCTATTAGTCACTTGGGAAGCTTCAAGAAGTCGGGTGCAAGGCTGAAAAATAGAGGAGAAAACCGTGGAAAGAAAGGGAAGAAAAGAGAGGAAAAAAGAGGAAAAAAAACAAGAGAAATCTTGTGTTCCAACCATCCAACTTTGAATTGGAAGCTAGGAGGAGGTGATTGAAGCTTGGGAGCTTGGAGTTCTTGCCAAGAACATCAAGTTAGGAGGTAACTAGCTTTGCTTTGGAAGTTGGAATTTCTTGTACATGGTGTAATTGATGCATTTTGTTGATGTTTAGCCTTGATTAATGCTCATTCTTAGCTTCTAAGATCATTCCATGGATTGGTTTTAATGTTTTGTTTGTCTTGAACCATGGCCAAGAGCTAGGGTTAGGGTTTCACTAGTTGCAAGACTTAATGTTGGGAATTGATGATTGGAAATTGAATTTTTTAGCTAGGAATTGAATTGGACGGCTGGAAATTCATTGGTATGGATGAACTCCAAGTATTAAACGTTGTTTAGATTTTCTGCCCGAATTTAGTTTGAATATTCGAATATGATGGAGGCTGAATTAGCTTGAGAACAAAACATGAAAGTTGTATAAAATTGAGTGAGGTTTCTACCTATAAATTTTCAGATGAATCGGAGCACTGTAGCATGTGAAATGACTAAAATGGCCCGATGCCCTGTTTCTGGCAGAAATGTTATTTTTCTACTGTAATGGGTCATTTTGACGGGGAAGATGAATGTTTTTGCTTTTAATGTCTCTTAAGAATTGTAGCCTTGTATGTTAGCTTTCTAATGGCTTTGGAATTTCGTGATTTGGATTTGTGAGCGCTGAGTTATGATCGTTTGAATCAAGCCTGTCGGAACTGTTTTCGTACTCTTCGACCTGGATGGAGTGAATCTGGGTAAAAATGGCTTTCATGAAAGTTATAGCTTGTTGTCTTAGCTTCAAAATGGCACCTAGTGCACTTTAATCCGACACTCGTACAATGAGTTATGATCAAAATAGCTCAAGGTATCAAATCTGCCTTTCACACCTTCTAGAGTGTGTTTTCCGTTTTGTATCTAATGTCGTCCGTTTTGGTTCGAGCGCCCATGCATGTGCTCTCTTGGCTGTTTTGAGTCTTTTTAAGTGTTGTTTTGGTTTGAATTGATGGTTATATACATTGGTTGTACGTAGGGATCGAAGGTGATATCGCCGGTGACCAAGACTCGAACGTTTCGGTTACTTAACTTTATTTTGTGAGTGTCCCAACCCTTTTTAAATGAAAGACTTTACTATTGGTTACAAATAAATGCTTTATTGAAATGATCTGTTAGTAATTTTAATGAAGTGATTTACCACCATTTCCAAGTAATATACTTTTACAAGTGACACAATTTATGAAGAGTTTATGAATATTCAAATCCGTTTTAAGTCAAATATTTTATTACTATGTGAAAATAACTGGTGAAATGATTTACTCAACTCATATTTGCAAAGAAATGAGTTTGTGAATATCCCTCGTATGTTATGTGAATTACATGCTTATGTGAATTACATGTCTATGTGATTAATACTTGACACTACTTGATTTCATAAGTGTGAAATACTTGTTTCTTGGCGAGTGTGTACTTTATCGCACTCGACCTAACTGTTATTAACTGTTCAACTGTTTACTTCTTCCATTGTTTGTATATTACTTGCGCATGACTGTAAGCCATGTGTACTTTATCACATTTGTTGAACAAGGTCTTCCCCCTTCGTTATCGGCCTATTCGAGCCAGAAGCGGATTCGGTCGGGTAGGTCGGTACTTAGGGCACTATACGGTACACTCGAGTATTACCACTGGGTGTTATAAGGTGGAGTTGGAGGGTGACTGACTGACAAGACGGACTGCAACTGCCATGGGAGGACACTGTATCCTTTCAATACTTGGATTATATGCTTACTGAATTATTGCTTATTGTATGTTGATTGCTAAATTAAGTGTTTCTGAAATGATTGTTTAAAGACTCAAATGCTTTACAAAAGGTCCATGAATTTCTTGGTTTTACTGAACATTCACTGAGCTTTTAACTCACCCCAAAATGTTTTATTTTCCCCCCACAGGGTTCGTGGCGAAGGAAAGTATGAGGTATGATCTATCTTAGCGTGATGGGTTGGATTACTTCTTGTATCATTTGTAATCAGGGATGGATGGACTCTTGATGTATTTGGGTTTGTAAGATGGAATGGTGGTTGTACCTTAAATACATTGAACCATAATTTGAGAATCGAGTTGTAAGTTGAATTTAGTAATGTATTATTTGTGATTTGTACTGGAATGGGTATGTATGTTCACTTTTGAAGTATTATTAGTTATTCTAGTGAGTGAGTCCTGGCGAGAGTTGGGCATGCGCTCCACGGATACCTAGGGTATGCCCTAGGGAGAAGTGGGGTCGTCACAATTTTTACCTAAGTACCTAATGCATGATTACACGAGTTTTGTGCATCTTCTTGAACTTAGTAGCGTGTTGTAGCTATTATTTCCAACTTTTTAAGAACTAATGGTTGTGTTATGGAACTAATGAAATCTATGATTCTCATTGATCTAGGAATTGACTGAAATTTCAAAAGAATGAAATCATGAAGATTCAATCAAGAATTCAAATCATTGCTTTTCAAACATTAAGGACAATGTGTATTAAGTGTGAGGGGAGAAGTGAGGAGCTTTACAAACTTATATATGGTGATGATTGAGAAAAATTGTTCAAAAGTTTTCAAGATTTTTGAGAAAATTTGTTCAAATTGTTCAAGTTTCATGATCATTATTTGTTAAATTTTCTCTTTGGAGTAAATTACATGCATCTTAAAGAACTTATTTCTGATTTGACTTGGGAATAGTTATTATGTAACTAGAATTTCTGCTTATAAAGAAAGTATATCTTGTAAAGTGGAAGGAATTATGTCTTGAATTTTGCATGCTTGATGAGTTTCCTATCTTGATTGAATTTCACAAAATGAGTGATAAATATGGTCAATATTTACATTACTCTTTTTGTGATCTAAGTGTATTATATGAGCGAATTTTCCAAGAGAGAGAAAGAGAGAGAGAAAAGGAAAAAAAAGAAAAAAGAATGAAAAAAGGAAAAAGAAGAAGAAAATAAAAGCTCTATTCTCATAATTCTTGAAACATAGTAATCGAGGGTTTGCATCTACAGATGTCAACATTAGCGTAAAATGGCTTTTGAATTAAGAATATGCAAAGCAACTCTAGTCAGTGATGTGTTGAGTAATCAGAAATCGTCATCTAAAAATATTAATCTTTGCGTCAAAAAACATCTGTACTACTTGAAAAAATAATTTGATTTGTTTTGCATAAATCCTTCTTTTAAGTAAAACAAAGATAATCATAGACCTGTATGCTTTAACTGTAAATCCTTCTACCGGACGTCCGATAGACAGCGGAACTATCGAACACTCGTATCGGATGCATATTAACCTTACCGGACATCCGATCGTATCTAAGAAAATTTCTAAACTCTCTGGTCACTGTCGGACGCAAGCTTCATCAGACGCAGAAATATGCATCGGCCATCCGATAAAGATCGAAACAACCTGTCAGACATTTGCATCGGACGCACAACATTGTGTCGGACGTCTAATAGCTCCAACAGCTAGTTGACTCTTCAATTGCCTTCTATCCGTTGACCACTATTATCAAGACACTTTTTGGTCCCCTTTAAATAGAGTCTTGTCTGGACTTAAGACTAACTTTTGTACACTTAGAATACAAGTTCTTGAGAGTGATTTTAGCAAGAAAATACTCTTTGTGTAAGAATTGTAGGTCTTGAAGTGTTAGTTCATTTTGCAAGCTTTTCAATTATGAGTGAATTCTTCAATAGTGCAGCTTTGAGAGAGTTATCCGAGTGATTGTAAAACTTCCTAATTTGACTAAGTGCTGCTTGGGGTAAGGAGGAAGTGAGCCTTCCATTGTACACAAGATTGCTTGAAATTCATCAAGTTGAAGTTGCTTGAATCAAGATTTATTCTTCAAGCTCAAGAGGAGCTTTGAAGAAAATTGGTTTGAATTCTATCATTCTTATTTACAGCTTATTTTATGATCAATCTATTGCTATATCCTGTATTCTTCTCGGTTTCTATTGCTCATTTGTTTGACAAATTGATTGTGTAAGAAGTTGCAATTGTGATTGTGAAAAAGGTGCATTATTACTTGATTATTTTTAATCAACCTAATTCACCCCCCCTCTTAAGTTGTCTTTGGGCCTTACAATTGGTATCAGAAATTGGTCTCTAGGATCAAGTTTAACCGCTTAGAGAAAAGATGACAACCAACAATGCTATGTTTGTAGAAGGACAATCGGTTACTAGACCACCCATGTTCAATGGTTCAAACTATGTTAGTTGGAAAGAACGCATGATTATCTTCTTGCAATCTATTGATATTGATCTATGGTTTATTGTTAATGAATGATCCCATTACTCATGTTCCTAGATTAAAGACAAGGAATGAATTGACTCATGAGGATAGGGCCAATCTTTCTTCAAATGTTAAAGCCATGAATGTTCTATATAGTGCATTGGATACAAATGAATCTATTAGAGTTAAAGGATGTAAATCGGCTAAAGAAATTTGGGATAAGTTAAGGGAAATCCATGAAGGTAGTGAAGATGTAAGGGAACAAAAGAAGTTTATATTAGTCACTAGATATGAATCATTCAAAATGGAACCTCATGAAAATGTAGATAAAATGTATTGTAGATTCAATGATCTTATCAAAGACTTAGAGATGTTGGATAAAGAATACACCATTGGTGAGAAAAACAGAAAAATTTTAAATGCTTTACCTAAGGAATGGGAGAATAAAGTTACTGCAATTGAAGAAGCAAAGGATTTGAACTCTATACCCATTGAGTCTCACATAAACTCTCTAACATCTTATGAGTTGAAACTCAAGAGCAAAGTGCAGGATGAAGAAGATGCAAGGGCCAAGAGAAGCATTGCTCTAAACGCATCCCAAGATGAAGATGATTCTGCCTTATTAGATGACGAAGACATGGATGGTGATGATAGTGATCTTACCCTTATCACCAAAAGTTTCAAGAGGATTCTTAACAAAAGAAGGTTTAGAAAAGGCGGTCCTAGCAATCAATTCAACACTAGATACAAGGGAAGACAAGATGCAAACAAAAAGCAAGGGGATAAATGTTCTGAATGTGGACAGCTTGGGTATTATGCAGTTGACTGCCCAATGAAAAAGAAGAAAGAAATGAAGAATGAAAGAAAGCCAAGATTCAACAACTTCCAAATCACTTGGAATGATGCAATTCGGAAGGTGAGATTGAAGAAGAAGAGGAATCTGCTCAAATTGCCTTTATGGCAATTGGTGACAATGAGGTAATATCTTGCAACCCTCAATGTGAAAGTGATGATGATGATGATCTTGAGTCATTTGTTGGAAGATTACATGATAGCTTGAAAGAGTCTTATGCTAGAAATAAAGAGTTAAAACAAAAAATCACTTTTCTCTTGCAAGATAATGCAAATTTGTTTCAAGATAACAAAAAACTGAAATATGTCAATGATTGCTTGATAAAGGATCAAATTGAGTGACAACATGAACTAGATAGAAAATCAAGTCTTTGTGAAATGTTTAAGGAAAAACAAAATGACTTGAAATGTAGAATGGATAGACTAGACATGCTTCTTCAAAATAAAAAAACAAAACTATCCTTCAAGAAATGAATTGAAACCTCATTTTAATGCTTATGAAAGGAAACTAACTTTTAGTGCAAATGAATTCACAATTTATAGAAAAAGAGAAGTAAGGTTTATTAAACCAATTCATGTGAATAATCCAACCATTATGTGTAACTTTTGTCAAGATGGTCACTTGTGTGAGGACCCAGAATTTCTTGAATTATACACCAGAAATTTCTTGAATTATTTGCTTATATTTCTTGCGAGAAACCCTAAATTTTTCATGAATTATTTTTCATTGTATTCATTTAAGTGCAAATCATTTTCTTTAAACATTGGTAGCATACAATTTTCATTAAGTGCATTATTTTCCTTAAGTACTCTATTTTGTATGTATTGTACGAAATTAATTTAGAATTGTATTTTACATATTTCATGTAGCCAAATACATAAACTTATATGGTATTAAGTGGATCACATTTTACATTAAGGGATTTGATGGCAATTTGCAAAGATATTATTCCATTCTTGGCCAAGATAATGCCACATGTCAACCATCCCATGACATCTTGACTTAAGCCTTCTTATTTAATCCTTCAATTTCAAAAATTTGAATCAAATTTCTCTTCTCTCTCTTGGCCGGCTACATGAAGAAGAAAAACCCAAAACCCTAAGCTAGAAATTGGTGGTTTTAGTGAAGGAAAAACAGCTTTAGGTAAAATCCAACCTAGATTACCACTTAAACCTCAAGTTTTGTTGCAAGAAGTGAAGCTCCTTGGTGGTTTTCCTCACTCTTCTAGCAAGGTAAAACCTCTCTTATCTACGCGTTAATGAGTTTTAAATTCTAAGAGGATGTTAGTTAGACATAATTAATGTACTTATGGTTGTTTGGAAGGAAGGATTATGGAAGGAAATTTTGAGTTTGATAAGTAGAGTTTGGGTTTTTATTGTAGGCCGCCAAGTGTTTGATGAATTGTTTGTTAATTTGTGATGCCTTGATGATGGAGTTAATTTCTGTTTTAGCATGTTAAACACCTTGTTAAGTGATGGAAATGACTTTAAAGAATTGATTGAAGAAAATGTTCTAAGGCTGAATTTTCGCAGGAAATCAGAAATGGAAATCAGTCCACTTCCTGAGATTACTGTTAACTGTATAAAATGAATTAGGACCTGAGCCTTATACCGTTAGAAAGCTCTATGAACCTATTTTTAAATGCCACTGACGGATCTTGATTTCGATTTTTCTATGTCGAGTTATGACTGTTTTCCCGAGACTGTTCGACCAGCCTGCAGCCATTCCGACAGTTTTCTTGCTTCTCTGAGATTTGACATTTTGACTATGATTAAGCATGATTTGGTATTCGACCTCTTCATGAAAGTTATAGGCCTATATCTTAGCTTCAAAAAACCATAAAATTTGTCCCAATCCGATAACCACAGCCATAGTTATTATTAAAACACTGAAGGGTGGCAAACCTGTCGATTGTTGTTGTTCTTGCCACAATTGTTTCTTTCATTCCTCTTGACTCGTATGCACCATTGTCGTGACCCGACTTACTTAATTTGTGATTCTAGGACTTGGCTTGAGATGGAGATATCTGTTGTGGACAAGTGAAATGAGCTGTGTTTGGTGAGTATTCATAAAACTGTTTCAAATTGAAAGTTTCTACTGTTAATTGCATCACTTCATGATGACATGTGTGTGCTTGTGTGTACATGATTTGCACATGTTTTGGCTCGGTGAGTATGTGGTGGTCTTGTACTTGACACCAACGGCTCCATTTGATTTTCAGTGCAATGTCTCGCTTGAGCCAACGGCTCTACTATTAATGATTAGTGTTCTACTGTTCAGTGATTTGTTTGAGCGTTGGGTGTTTGAGTGTAATGGCTTCACTGGCTCACCAGAGCAAATAAAATCTGTTCATTTGATACCTAATCGGTGTTCAATAAACTGAATTACTGAGTTACTTATTTGCCAACTTATTTTCACTGGATACTCACTGAGCTTTAGCTCACCCCAAAAATATTTTATTTCCCCCCCTACAGGGCTCGAGATGAAGGAAAGCAGGAAGTGATCTTTCTTAGTATGACTGTCAGGATTATCTCTTGTACTATTTGTAATATTAGACAGTTGGACTTTTAGTGTATTTGGATTAGTTGGAAATGTAATTATTATTTGGAGATCTTGCATTGTCATTATTTGAGATCTGTAATATGATTAAGGATCTGTAATGAGTCCCAGCGAAAGCTGGGCAGGCGGCCCACCAATACCCTAGGGTTTGCCCTAGGGAGAGTGGGGCCGTCACAACTTGAAACATGATTGTTATGTAAGGAGAAACATGAAAAGAGGAATGAAATGTATGTGATTAGTTAAACATGATTCTAACCATCAAAGACCCAAAAATTAAAGGGTACCAAATTTTTTATATCTTATGTAGGCAAAAATGGAGAAAGTCATAAAGGAATCAAAATAGTTCATAGATAGTGGATGCTCAAGGCACATGACCGGTCATCCATCACAATTCATTAAACTCAAATCAAAATCAAGTGGAAAAGTGACTTTTGGAGATGACATGAAAGCCAAAACAATTGGAGTAGGTGATGTTGGCAAGAATGGTGAAACATTTGTTCATAATGTTTTCTTAGTTGATAATCTAGGCTATAATTTGCTTAGTGTTAGTCAAATATGTGATAGAAATTTATTTGTTTTATTCAAAAAGTATGAATGTTTAGTTCTTGATTCAAAATTCAATATCATTTTCAAAGGAAAAAGATTCAGTGACGTCTATGTTGTGATTCTTGAGAAAATTGATTCTTCTAACTTTAAATGTCTTAAAATTTCAAATGAAGATCCTTAGTTGTGGCATAGAAGACTTTGTCATTTCAATATGGATGTGCTAAATGAAATTTCCAAAAAGGAACTTGTTAAAGACTGGCCTAAAATTAAGTTTGAAAAGGATAAAGTTTGTGATGCATGCCAATTTGGTTACAACCCAAAGCTTCTTTTAAACCTAAAAGGAGTATTTCTACATCTAGACCATTAGAGCTTTTACATCTTGATTTGTTTGGTCTTACACCAATTGCTAGCTTAGGTGGAAAGAGATTTTGCCTTGTGATTGTTGATGATTATTCTAGATATACATGGACTGTTTTTCTTGCTCATAAAGATGATGCTTTCAAAAATTTTGTTTCCTTATTTGCAAAAGTGCAAAATTTGCTTGGTTTACACATTGTCAAAATTAGAAGTGATAATGGTTCGGAATTTAAGTATTGTGGTTTTCCGGAATTTTGTGATCATAATGGAATAACTCATGAATTTTCTATTGTACCCCCCAACAAAATGGTGTTGTTGAAAGAAAAAATAGGACTCTTGTTGAAACCTCAAGAACTATGTTGAATGAAAATGAATTGCCAAAATATTTTTGGACCGAAGCCATGAATACGGCATGTTATGTAATGAATAGAGTTTTGTTAAGACCAATTTTGAGCAAAACTTCTTATGAATTAATGTTTGGTAAAAAGCCAATTGTTGGCTATTTCAAAGTTTTTGGATGCAAATGCTTTATTTTAAATATTAAGGAACATCTTGAAAAATTTGATAAGAAAACCAACGAAGGTATTTTCTTGGGTTATTGTAAAAATAAAAGAGGATATAGAGTGCATAATAGAAGAACTCTTGTGATTGAAGAAACTATACACGTTGCATTTGATGAGTCTAATAGTGATTCTTCCAAAAGCATTTGTGTAGATGATGATGTAGGTATTCAAAAAGAACTTGAGAAACTTACACTCCAAAAAGAAAACAACGTTGAAATAGTGAAAAATTCGAAGGAAATTGACACTCAAGGAGACAGAATGCAAGAAGAAGAAGACAAGGATGATAATTTATCAAAGGATCTTCCTAAAGCTTGGAAGTTCATTCAAAATCATCCCAAGAACTTGATTATTGGTGATCCATCCGAAAGGGTAAGAAATTGTTCTTCTTCAAAACCACTATTTGATAATTTTTCCTTTGTTTCACTTTGAGCCTAAAAATGTTAATGATGTTTTGAAAGATGATTATTGGATTGTAACTATGCAAGAGGAATTAAATCAATTTGAAAGGAATAATGTGGACTTTAGTTGAAAAACCTCAAGATCACCCTATTATAGGCACAAAATGGGTTTTTAAAAATAAATTAAATGATAAGGGTGAAATTGTGAGAAATAAGGCGAGATTAGTAGCCAAGGGATATACTCAAGAAGAAGGTATAGATTTTGATGAAACATTTGCTCCCGTAGTTAGATTAGAATCAATTAGAATGTTTCTTGCATTTGCTTCTTTCAAAGGTTTTAAATTGTATTAAATAGATGTTAAAAGTGTTTTTCTAAGTGGCTTTATTGATCAAGAGGTTTATGTGGATCAACCTCCCGGTTTTGAAAGTGATAAATTTCCAAATCATGTGTTCAAGTTTTCAAAAGCTTTGTATGGCTTAAAACAAGCTCCTAGAGCTTGGTATGAGCATTTAAATGGATTTTTGATTGAAAATGGTTTTAAAAGAGGTATTGTAGACACTACTCTTTTTACAAAACAAAAGTTGAATGATCTCCTTATTGTGCAAATATATGTTGATGATATTATTTTTGGTACCACTAGTGAGCATTTGTGCAAGAATTTTTCCACCATCATGCAAAATGAATTTGAGATGAGTTTGATGGGAAAATTAAATTTCTTCCTCGGACTCCAAGTCCTTCATTCAAACTCATGAAGGAACTTTTATTAATCAAAAGAAGTGCACAAAAGAACTTCTCAAGAGATTCGGCATGGAGGATTCAAAGCAAGTTGGAACACCAATGTGTACATCTACCAAACTCGAAAAGGATGAAGAAGGTACAAGTGTTGATGAGAAGAAATACTTCTTTATTTAACCGAAAGTAGGCCGGATATTATGTTTGCCGTTTGCTTATGTGCTCAGTTCCAATCTTGTCTTAAAGAATCTCATTTAAATGCCGTTAAGAAAATTTTTTGATATTTGAAAGGAATTTTGAATTTTGGTTTTTGGTATCCTAAATGTCATGAATTTGCTTTATGTGGATATACGGATGCTGATTTTGGTGGCTGTAGAATTGATAGAAAAAGCACCAGTGGTTCATGTCATTTTCTTGGTAATTGTTTAGTATCTTGGTTTAGTAAGAAACAAAATGCCATTTCCTTGTCTACAACCAAAGCAGAATATGTTGCCGCTAGTGCACATTGTGCTCAATTGTTGTGGATGAAACATACTTTGAATGATTTTGGATTATTGTATGATAATATGCCTATAACTGTGATAACACAAGTGCCATAATTTTGACAAAAAATTCCATTCAACATTCTAGGACAAAGCATATAGACATAAAGCATCATTTCATTCGTGATCTTGTTCAAAAAGGTGAAATTTGTGTGAATTATGTTTGTTCAAAAGATCAAATTACCGATATTTTTACAAAATCTTTGCCCCTAGATCAATTTATATATTTACGTTCGAAATTGTGAATTTTAGAAAAGACTTATTAAAAAATTCTGGTCAAATTCTATCGGACGTCCGATCCTGATGAACGGACGTTCGACTGTATTTTTGTGTGCATGTATGTAGACTACGCGAACAAAATGTATACATAGTACAAGATCAAATAGAATACTTTGCATTGTAGGTCACATGTCTAATATCAAAAGGAAGAATCTGCCACAAATCTATATGATAAGATCATGAATTCAACAACTCCGATGAGAACTCAACTCCAGGTGGTTGCGTGTATATGTCTAAAATTTCTTTTTGAATTTTAGCCATAGGTAAATGGCTGCTAGAGCGAAAATTAATTTTGCAAGGACAACATTTTGTATCTTAAAAGTGAAACACTCTTTATTTTAACCATAGAAGGTCTAATTTGTGCCACAAATTTTATTATTTCTATTTTTCACAAACAATGAGGTAACCATCTTGCTATAAATTGTGCTACAATACTATACATAAAAGAAATTCACCTGCGTATTTAGCATGATATTTATACTTACCATACTTATACATGGTTTTCTTTTCCTTTTTTTTTTCTTTTGGTCAAAAGTTAAGACTCAAGACTTGTAAAAGCTTGGGTGGGTTTGATTCCAAAAAAAATATACCAAGCACTTAAAATCCTCCCAAAAAAAAAAAAACTAGGTACTCAAGATACTTCTAAACTGTAACACTATAAATACAGTAGGAACCTACTCCCCCCCCCCCAAAACCACTCTGCCCCTCCCTCAAAAAAAAATTTTAGGACACTGCAGAAAATTGAATTTGGTCACGGGGGTAATGTGGTGCGCCCCACACCAACAAATACACAAACCACAGGGACCATTGGACCGACCCACCCTTCAATTTCCCGTGACTTCCGGTTGGGTCACTGCATTGTATGTTGTGAACAATGTAAATGCTATACCTATTTTTTTCATCTTCTCTTTCCAACATCGACTCATTGGGAAGCAATTCTATGGTTTTACTACAGCTACAAGGAGGAGTGCTTTCCCTTTCAAGATGTGGAAAAAGCAAGCCACAAAATTCACATCACAAGCTATTAGAATTTTCTTTTAGCAGCCAGCCAGCCACTAAGAAACTCAAAAGAGCCCACTTTGATCAAATTCTTTTTCAGTGGCCATAGGACACTTTGAATAAATTTAATCTACAACTCATCAAAGCTCTAGAAAATCTCCACCATTCATCATGATGAGGACTGCTTTGATTTATGGTTGCTGTATCAATTGAGTTTGGCGTTTGAAGTTGACCCCTTTTATACCAAATATTAAAAAATTGCCACTTACAAAGACCTATCCTGCTTCTACGTTCATACAACAAAAAATTAACTTCAATAAACTACGAGATCTTGTGGTCTGCGCTTGAAGTCGTCTCCCCGGATTTTGATTCTGTCCTATCTTTATTCAACTATCACTTGTATTGATTAATAACCTGTAAGGTTCTATTATAGGATAAGTTCAGCAATTAATAATTCTTAGAATTTTATTATATAATAAGTCTAGCAGTACAATCTATCATATATGTATTGCAGAGCAGGTTTTAGATTGGTTAAATCATAAGTCTTCTAACCTCCTATTCTTTTTTTTATAGAATTTTGAATTTTTTTAATTATCAAATATACATGCATGACTTTTGAATTTCAAATGTAAGAAGTGGCACCACAAATGTAGGAATTTGGATAAAGTTTATTCATAGGAGGGTAAATTAAAATAAAACATCATAAGTCATATTAAAATTTAAAGAGTAAATAATAATATTTTACTGTTTAACTTAGTAATGCTAACTAAAAGGATAAACTACATAAAAAATAAAATTCAATGATTGTGAATTTAAAAAATCAATAGTAGTACTAATCCTGAAAGTTATGAAATCACTAAATTAACAACAAAGTTCTACTAGCGCTTCAAAATGGAAATTATTATTTAAAATCTTTATCTTTGATCAATAATAATAATAACAACAACATCAGTTCTACCAAAACAAAAAGTAAGTAACAAGATAGTTTAAGAGAAATATATAGTACATTTGTTCGTAAACTATATTTACTCAATTGGTATATATTTGATCTAAATTTTAGTCTAATTAGATTTAAATAATAGTGTAAAATCCAACCACTAAGAATAATCTTGAGTATTATTGATTAGTTTATATATTTTTGTTATTTTCTTCAATGTAAATATGTCATACTACTATGTCATTTTTAGAAAAATGGCTAAATCTTTTTGTTTTGGGCAATTGTTGGAGGTATTATAAGATATTATCAGTTTTTTATTTGCATTTCGAGATGCCAATAATTACATGTATTGTGATTAATTCTTGGTTTTACATAGTTTCATATTATGGGAGGTAAAATTAAATATATTCTAAAAATTACGGGTTATGGGTTCTTTGTTCCCCTTTTGTTTCAAATTATATCTTTCAATTTAGAGGATGAATACGAAATCAGCTAAAAATATTTTCAAAAGAAAAGTAGTTAACATTCAATCCAAATTTATATTATAAATAGGTATACCTGGTGCTTTTATTTTGAAAATATAAAAAGAAGTATATTTTAAAAGTTTAAAACTATACTGAAAGTTACGAAAGTTTTTTCCCTTTTCTTTAAATATTAACTTTCTAATTTGAAGGTTGGAATATAAACACTTTTGAACCCAATTAAATTACATAATCAAACTCATATTTGTTAACAGGTCAATCAAAGTAAATAGGTTATTATTTACAATTATAAATAGTTGAAAAGTATAGTAGAATAGGAGATAAATATGTTATAAAATAAGATCAAAGGGAGGGCAATTAGATGATAATATAGTAGGATAAAGAAAAGGTAGGATTTAGGGATGGGGGAAAAGGTTGCAAAAATATGGAAATGTTGGGCCAAAAATGTAAGGAAGAGGGGATGGTGAGAAGAGGGGAGTTGTGAGGTGGGAGAAGTGACTTGAAGAGGTGGTAGGGTTATAATATTATGTTCGATGTACTTCTGATATTTCTTTAAATATTTTATAATCCTTTCCTAGGTGTTTTAGTATATTTTAAGGTTTTAAATAAGACACATAAATAGAATATAAATTAGATTCTAAAATATAATCTTTTGATTTTTAACTTATTTTTCATATAACTATTACAAATAATTTATTAATTATTATTATTACTATTTTAAATATAAATCCATGCATAACACGGGTTAGAATTCTAGTATATATGGTAGTTAAACAAGGACAGGATAAATGAAACAGAGACAAAATTCAAGACAGACAAATTGAAGCATGTGATCTGTGTGCTTATATTTGATGAATTCTATTGATCAAAATAAAATACGAGAGTCCAAACATCATCATAGGTATTTCAAACTGAAATTTGTCAAAAATTTTGAGAAAGAGTTAACAATAACTGTTTTAAGGAAGCATACGAAGGATGCAATCGAAATATAATGTCTTTTATATTGAAGTGTTCTAAACCAAAAGATAAAGATAAAATGATAGCGTCTCAAGATGACTTTTAGCTATAAACTTTTAAATCATATAGCTCAAAGAAAAATGACAACACACCATAAGTGGTACATTGACAATAGAACAATGACCCAAAAAATTGAGACAGATTAACTATATTTTCCTATTGTAAATTAGTTGGGAATAGAATTTTACTTGTGCGTGATGCTCAAGTGCATGTGGGCCTTGCTGATTAGTTTTCTAATTACTATGGTTTAGACTTGAGGAAGCACTAAATAGTTAATTAGGAACGTTTTTTCAATTGGACCACGAAAATTATTAATATACTAGCCCTATAGAAACATATTTGTATTTGAAATAAACAATAATAGATCAAAATAAGTTTATTTGAAAAAAATTAAAAAAGTTTAAAATTGTATCATTTGAATGTCAATTTATATTAAAACATATTATTACATATAAAAACAAAGAAAAAAAGAATTAGACTATATTATTTTATTTTCAATATGAGATTAATATCACTTGTAAATGATGCTCAATTGCATGTGGGCCATACTAGGTAATTTCCTAATCAGTAGGATTGAGACTTGGGGAAATTATTTTCCAATTATTTTCTTCAAGTACTATATCACTTGTTTGAATGGACAACCGAAATTATTAATATATATTATAGAGGGTAATACTTTTGTTAATTCTTAGTTACTGGCTTACCAACAAGATCGTTAGGCTAAAATTCTTCATCAAAAAAAGGAGTTTCTACTTTCTAGGTTGGTTGAGCGTCCTCCTCAAAACAAACTTAAATAAATGTGAAAAGTTCTCTAAGGTGAACGTTAAACCATAACATGCTATAGAATTGACTTGTGCAATATAAATTGCAAAGGAAGTAATAGGGAGCAATTGTCATCCTCATTTTGCTTGTGAAGATGGTTTTGTGATAGTAGTAATATTTTATTTTGCTTCCTTTTCGAGGCCGTAAAAGGACAAAAAATTCCTCCCCAGAGATTAAGGCTAGCTGCTTCAGTTTGGGAAGAAAAGTGGTGTACACATTTTTCCGAGCTTTTCAAATTGAGTGTTCTTACGTAGAGTAGGTTTTTTTATACACTATCAATGTATAAACTTTTTTGTATGAGTAGGTTAAATTATGTCTCATAATACAAGTTTAAATTTGAAATTCAAATGATACATATTTGGTAGATATCCATAACTGTTTGTATAAAAAATCATTACATTATTAATATATGAAATGTTAATTCTTGTACATATACCATATTTGTTTCCTGGAAAAAAAAACATCAAAAAGCTCATACTTATAAATCAATCAAAATAAATATAGTTTTTTTAACAAGGTAAATAAAACCTTTTATAATATTCTTGCAATTCTAAACTCTAGGAGCTCACACTGAGTGACCATTTAGCAGCATTATTCGTAAGGAATAAAGTAGGTCGGGCAGTGGAAAAATAAAATTTTGATTCTTTAAGAGAACCAATTCTTTGATTAATTATATGTAACTAATAATTACTTTAGAAAAAACTACTTCAATTTGTGAAAATCTGTTTAGAGATTTGATGCAGAGGGAGACAGAAATTAACGCAGCTGCATATCTGCTAATTGCAAGATTAACTTGTCGGTATGAATGCGATGCTTCTTACGGTTGAAAGGCCTCCTCTACCCTTCTTATGCCAAATTCTCACGTAAAAAGGGGCATTTTGTTGCTTTTTTGTTCTTTTGCTACTTTTCCTTTTAAAAGATACGAGTCGAGCTCAATGAGGAGGAGGAATAATAATAGGTCAAAAGTTTGGCGGACAAATGTTATCCAGCTAGTCTCATGTGATGGACATAATCTTTACCCAAAAAAAAAAAAAAAAAAGTGATGGACATAAAAGAAAGTAAAAGAAAAGGAAAAAAAAATTAAATTACGCCACATAGAACTACGAATATGACATCTTTTAGTTGGCATCTTTTTTTTTTCCTCTTTTAATTTTGAAAATATTTCTGAAGTCTGAATTTATTGGCCTTTAATTACTCCATCTTCTATTTTAGTTGAAACACCGCAGATTTTATCTGGATTTACAGCCAGTGATGTCACTCTATCCAAATTATAATTTTTGATTGATTTTGTTCTTAGACTGAACCCTTCCATCCATTTTCATTTTCATTGGACTTTATGGCCGTAATTTTATTTTTGACAAATAATAATTGAAAGTCCAATGTTTCAAGCTATCTCAATTCTTCAATCACATTCATCAACTTTTTCCCTTCTTCAAATCAATTTAGACTATTTCAAAAACCTATTTAAAAGTCTGAGTACTTGCACTAACGGGTGTGAAGTCATAAATGAGTATTAAAATCAACAATTGTACTTATATTGCTTAATATTGGAATCATTTCAGGAGAGTTAAAGTGCTAAAAAGTGTTAATCCCATTATCCTCCATTGATCACTCATAACTTAGATCTTGGATGGATAATCTAATGAATTAATGAAAGCCATTTTGGTGTGAAATGATGCACGCAAGAAATAAAGATATAATGTCATAGTACAAGTTATGGCGCTTATTGTTCCCATTCATACACTGACGACTTTCTTTTTTTTTTTTTTTTTTTTAAAGCAAAAAAATGGTAGGTTTAAATAGAGTTGTAAATGAAGCCGAATTGAAACAAATTTTTAGTGTTTGAACTCTATTCATTTGTTGTTTGAGACTGGATCGTATTTGTTCGTTAAGAATTACGAATTAAAAAAATTGTTTGAATTCAACTCGTTAATTTTCCAACTCATTTAAGCTAAAACAAGCTGAACTAGATGAGGCGAATCAAACAAATCCCAACTATTGATAGAAACAAACAATCGAAAAAGATAGATAGAAACTGCTTAAATGAGAGAAACTAAGAATAAAACTAACACTACTCATTGAAAAGAATATTTCACCCCCATTCACGAACACTAACGAGTATTCGCAAACAAATCTCGAACTTGTTTGATAACTTATTAAATCAGATTTTATCTTTGAACTCAACTTATTTAACCTCTCGAATGAGCTTCTATCGAGTTCTAACAAGTTTAGACGAGTCGAGCTCGCGAAGAGGTTGGTCTATTTTCAGCTCTAGGCTTAAATAAGTGAGGAGATGGAAAGAGAATATGATTTAGAACCTCCGGTTCTTGATGAATAAATGTGAAACAAATGATCTAATTAAAGAGCAAAAGAAAATATTTATTGAATGAATGCCGATTCTAAAAGTTAGTTCTTTAAAAAGTTACATTTTGTTAGTGAAGTGTTCAAATACATGAGAATGCAGTAAATCTAATAGAGAGCCTTTGGTTCATACATTGTTTGTGAAAGCGTTTGACACCCACCTATAAGAATCTAAAAGATGTATAATTTTATTTCTTTTTCTAAATGAAGAATAAAATACGTATTAATCTTTTTCATAAGTACACTATACATAATGAAGACTAAGATAAGAAAACACAATATTTCACACCTTTTTTGGATTTAAATTTGTATATAAAGGTGCTCCAGTCTTTGAGATACACTATTACAATATTACATTAAAAGATTCAACATAATATGTAAAAAATAATACAAACAATATGTCCAGTATAATATATTTTGTTACCAATATGTTTACAGAAATCTTTTTTCAATAACTTTGTTTGAATTGTAGTTTTTTAAGAAAAATTTTTACATTTACTATGGCCATATTTTTTAATTATCTTTTATATCATATATATCATGTTGATATAGTATAATTTTTAAAATAAACTCCAGAAGATAGCAATCCAAATGAGATAGTTTTTAATATGTACATTGTGCTGTTCTGCCTAAGATGCTTATGAAATCTAGTTACTTTTGTAAGAAGCAGTTGATTTTACACAAAAGAAAGAGAACTGGCAAATTTCTTAAAATTTCAAGCATCATACGTTCTTTTTCCTTTTAACCTTCATTAATTTCCTTTTTCCATTTCGGATAATCATCATTTTCCACTTTGATAGAGTTGACTCTCAACGATTAATACTACTAGTTTTAGTATTGAAATGTTTACAATGTGATATGAGAGTCAAAGGACTTACCCCCTGCTACTAACAGTCCTGTTTATAAGGCCAGTGTCCAAGTTGGCTTCTTAACCAGGTGTTCTCATTGTCCCCTCTAATGTACACACACAGCTGCCCCCCCCCCCCCCAAAAAAAAAAAAAAGGCCAAAATCACTCAAATTTTGAAAAAAAAAAAACATTGTTGTATAAAAACATTGTTTTATGTTACTGCATTTAAAATTGTGATTTGGGGAAAAAAAAAACTTTTCTCTAGCTATTTACATTTATGCTTAATTATCTATTCCTTCTATTATTCTCACAAAAAGATCTACCTATAAACCCATATACTGAATAAAATTTGTATACACTAATAGGATATACAAAAGTGGGATTAAATATATGTCATATGTGTAAAATATAAAATTTAAATTCAAAGAATAATTAGTTATTATCAATCAACTACACTTGTGTAAACACAAACTTTATCCATTCAACCGCATTTGTGTAATTAGTTATTATACATTCAACTACGCTTGTGTAAACACAAACTTTATCCAACATAAAACTATTAATGGCCTTCAACCAAATAACATTTTTAGCATTCAAGAATTTGGAAAAAAAAAGGAGGAAACTTTGGAACAAGGTATTTTCATTAATTTTGTAAAATAATAGTACATTGATGCAACTTTATTATAATTTATCTTAAATAAATGTGACTAGCTACTGGGATAAGCACCCCTGCTAGTACTCATTGGCTATGTGAACAATAACTTGTTGACTGGAGGGGAAAATAGTAAAAGCTACCTTATCTGTATGAATTTAATGCAAAATCCAAAAGCAAATTTTAAACTAATCAGCAATCACCACTTAAGAAACCTTCATTCCAATTTGAAATCACAAAACAACAAAAACACTTTCCCTTTTGCAAGCAATAAAGAAGGAAAGAGAGAAATCCACTAGGAGTAGTTTGATTTTGCAGACAGCAGAAGTTACTCCTCCCCTTCCATTACATCCCATCATCCTCTCAACCCAACCCTAAAGAATACTTAAATTATTTCTCCATCATCACCAGAAAAAAAAAAAAAGAAAAGAAGGGGAAAAAAAAAAAAGAAGACCCTTTTTCTCTCTTGAAACAGAAGAGAAGAGACGAGACCAAGAAGGTGAAGGAAAGGAAGAGAGAAAAGAATAATGGAGGGTTCTGAGCTCTTACCAAACCACAACAGCAATGGAGACTGAGAAAAAGAAGAGAAAAAATAGGAACCCACATTGCTATTACTGTTCCCAATGGGGAAGGTAGAGGATGAGCAGCCTTTACCGGGCTCAATTGTGGATGAAGCTCAGAGAAGAACTGATGAGCAGAATAATGTAGGAAATAGTGATAGGAGAGAGTGCTGCTTCTGCTGCTGGAACAGCAGCGGGAGGTTGAAGAGGGTTGTGAGTTTTAGATGTGTATTTGCTTTGGTGCTTGGGATAGGAGTCTTGCTCTCTGCTTTCTTTTTGTTGCCATTTTTCCACTACGGAGATCAGAAGGATCTGGATCTGGATTCTGAATTTGGAGGTGACAAACTTCTGCCTTTTCTTGATCTTTGGACACCCTTTTCTTGGTTTATTAAGTTGAGCTTTTCAACATTGTGGATTGCAAGTAGATCTGCATTGGATTTTTGGCTATTTTCCCCCTTTGGGGTGGGGGGAGGGGGTTGAGTTCTGCATTATCTAATGCTAGAATTTTGTTTGCAGCTTGTATTGGGTGCATTTTGGATTGGGGGTTTGTATCGCTGTCGAAATGATTTCTTCTCTTTTTAGAAACTAAGTTCATGCTAAAATTCAGAGATTTTTTTTTCCTTCTTTTATCCTGCATATGCTAAGGGAATTTCTAACTTGATAAATGGCGGTTCTCTCTTTTAATCTGCTTCCTTTTTCTTTCTACTTATTTTGGTTGTGGTCTTCAGGAAAGGCCTAGTTAATTTGGGACCTAGTGAAAATCAAGATTTAGTGATACTGTTGTTGGAGGATGGTGTTTGGATGTGGTTTTCAGATGGGCTTTTGGAGAAACATCCAGTTATTGCTGTAATTTTTAGGAATTTTAATGTTGAAGGAAGTATCTGATTTCTTCCATTTGGATTAACTGATTAAATGTCTTGCTCTGATTATATGCAGCTTAAATAAGTCTGATGAAATTTCGATATGTGAGATTCTGCAGATTTGGGGGACTATTTTGTGCCATTAATGGCGTTATTCTGCTGTATTAAACCACCCTTTTTGTGTGCCTTATTGGTGTCTATATGAGGATATGCTGTGGACAAGGATTCTGAATGGTCAAATTAAATCGGAATGTCAATTGCCCATGAATTTTAGCATGCATTGTGTGCTAGTGAAATAGAATAATTTGGCAAAATGTTGCATTCTGTCACATTTGGTTGGAGTGAAGACGAATTCTGCAATCATATTCCCTAAATGCACAAGGAAATCAAGTTAAGAAGGAAGAACAGGAGTTTTTGTTAACTTTATGACCCTCTAAAGGCTATTGAGGTTGGTCAACTACATGGATCAGAATGGCAATCAGAGGGATAAGGTATAATCTCAAGAAACAGAAGGAAGCAGTAGGTTGAAAGTGAGGAAGCAAAACTTTGGGTTTGACATTTGTGGTTACCTTTGGTTTATACGTTCTTATCTCACCTATATAGCAAGAGTCATTTGGCAGCAGCCTGTGGCTCTGTTGGCTGCCAGACTAGCAGTATCCACAAATTAGCATCTTTGTCATGTGCTAGTATGATTGGAAAAAAAAATTTGAAGAAAACAACAAAAAAGATACTTGAAAGTGGAGAATGAACTGGCTATAGCTGGTTTGGCATGCTTCCAGTCTACTTTTGATTTCAGCTGTTAAAATTTGTTGTCCGAACCTCTGTATCGCTCATTAAGTTGTGTACACTTGATGCTGTATGCATACAAATCATGATTTTTCGTTTTAGGAATGTGCTTTCCTGTGTACTGTTTTATATATGTATTTCATCTCATGCTGCATGTTTACCAGGTCATGCAATAGTAGCAAGCTTTATGGTTGATAAACCGGCTTCATTTTTGGAAGACTATGTCTTGCAACTTGAGGATGATATTTTTGAGGAAATCAGCTTTTCCACCACTAAGGTATACCCTGCTACTCTTCTTCTTACTGCTGTCTTATTTCACTTGATATAGTTGTCTTTCCTTACCATTTGTTTGAATCTGTTCTTATTCAATCTTATTGTCTACTTATGATAGGTGGAAGTACTAAAATTAGAACCTTCTGCTGGACCAAATACAACAAAAGTTGTCTTTGCAGTTGATTCTGATGTGACAACTCGAAGTTTAATCAGGGCTTCTTTTGTATCTATCTTAATACATCAATCTCCTCTTGGTCTGACTGCATCCTTGTTTGGGAACCCTTATTCTTTTGAGGTGTTGAAATTCTTAGGAGGGATTACAGTTAGTCCTCAACAGAGTGCATTCCTCATGCAAAAAGTGCAGATCCTCTTCAATTTTACCTTGAACTTCTCTATTGAACAACTTCAAAATAATTTCGACGAACTGAGAAGGCAATTGAAGTTAGGATTGCATCTTGCTCCATATGAGGTTTGGTGATGATTCTTAAATTTTGTTGTTTCCTCTTTAATCTTTTTCTTATGCCTTAATCTGGTTGTTACTACTTTTGTTCCTTTATCCATTGATAAATCTCTTTTCTATGCTTAATATTTTTGAAAGAATTTTCTCACCTTGGTTATAAAGCTCCAGAATTTGGTGAATGTTACATAACCATTGCTATTACCGAATGATATGATAAGCTATAGGGTCTTGGAGCTGTGTATGTGAACAGACTAAATTGCAGTATAGGTGATGTGATCTATGAAAAAAGAAAATAATTGGAGGTAAAATGTACCAGACCAGGCTGAGATAAATTGATCAAAATTTGAATTTGTTGACAGTTTGTTTCTGGAAATTGGAAAAATGGATTGAAGCTCAAAATCCTTTAGCACCATTCCTATGTTCACAAATGTAGGCTTCTATTTATTAGGCAAGTAAAGTCCTGAGGAAATTCTCATATGTCCACATGTTTGATGTTGACTAATGAGAGTGAGAGGGCAGACAAAATGGTAAGCTAAAGGCTCACATAATTTCGTGCTTTTTGTTATGATACTTACTTTATTAAGTATTTTTCATTTAGCTAGGGTATTTGTTGTAACAATAGCTTTCCCTAAGTTTACTTTTTCAAGTATATTTCATACATTAGGAGGGTAGTAGTAAGGGTATTTGTGGTGGACTGTAATTCTTTAACCCTCAGCTATTTGAGGGGCTAAATCCACACCCATATCTTCCCCAGGTGTGGACTTAACCCCACTTTTATCCATCCTTCTGTTATTTGTTTGGTGTGAAGACTTCCTTGTGAACCATGTGTGATTAAATATATGATGTGGAAAATGGTGGTTCAACCAACTATTAGGCTTGCCCAATAGTTGGTCATTGACCAAGATAAAACTTGCTGGAATGCTTAAGCAACTAAATTGAATGGATATAAATGAAACTTATTATGGTCAGGTGACTCCCTTCAATGCTTTTGTTATGCACTACAAAAGCATTTTTATAATAGAAATGGATACGGAATGGTAACCTAAAATATAGTTTGCTGACTGCATGACCACCCCCACCCTGAAAATCTCAAACTTTGAGGTGTAATTAACCCTTTTCATAGTGATGGCACCATGAAAGTGTGAAAAGAAAGAAAATATTTCTTACTGTAGTAAAGGTTTAGTGAAAGTACCTAATCGGGTTACCCTAGCAATGTGGTCGCTAACCTGATGCACTCTGGAGATTTACAGGTCCATGATGGCAGTGCATACAGAACTAAAATAAGGAACAGGAGTAACAAAGAATCCTCTGTGTTGAATCAGAATAGAAAATGTTGATCACCATGTTCACTGACTTCACTCTGTTCTATGAAGGAAAGCCTAATAAACCAAAACGCTTTACACTTAAAACATCCACTATGATTGCTTCATTGGTATCTTGGTGGGCATTTCAAGTATTGTCATCATTATTGAAATTCAAATTGTAAGACAGTGTTAGCAGTACATCTATTCACGAAAATTGCCCTTATTGCTATCAATGTAATGGTTCAGTGGTTGGTTTTATTCTGATTTTTCTCATGGCTTTCTTTGCTTGAATTTTATGTGTTCTGCTGGTAATCTTTCTTATACAGGCATGAAGATGTCTAATTTTGCACTTTTGAACTAAAGACGTTTAATATAAATCCTATGAGATGCCTTTTTGAGTGTTTTCAATTCAACTTATTTACCAACTTTATATGTAAATCCATTCAGTCTCCACGAAAACAGGAGAAAAAGAAAAACAGAGAGAGAGACGGATAGATCAAGTTTTATACACATATTTTATAAATTAGATGTGCTAGCAATGGGTATGTAGCTATTTAGTGATGAGAAGTTTTCCCTGATCTTTTGTTGGTGCAGAACTTGTATATAAGCTTGACTAATCTGAGGGGTTCAACTGTGGCCCCCCCAACTATAGTCCAGTGCCGAGTTTTGCTGGCTGTGGGCATTAACCCCTCAAAGTCAAGGTTCAAGCAATTGACTCAAACAATAACTGGATCTCATGAAGAAAATCTAGGCCTGAACAACACTGTGTTTGGAAGGGTTAAACAAGTTCGTCTTTCATCTGTACCACCTCCTGGTGGCGCTGGTTCACCATCTCCAGCTCCTGTACCTCAACCCCACCACCACCACCACCATCACCATCACCACCACCGTCATCCTGATACCAATTATTCTCCCACTGTTGCGCCTGCACCGAGAAGTGAGAATAGTGGATCCATCAACAGTAAAGATGCACCACGATCCGCACCACTGGCTGCTCCTACTCCCACACAAGGATTGCATCATAAAGTGGAGCCTCCTGGTTGCCACTTTGGGTATAAGAATGGACACCCAAGGAATGGGAATCGGCAAACCCCCGTTTCACCACCAATTTTGGCACCAGTTCATGCTCCCTCACCCCAGCGGCAAATAGATCCTCCTACGCCAACTGTACCTCAAGTTCCTTCATCAAGTCCATTGCCAAATGTAGTTTTTGCTCATGCTCGGCCTCCATCAGGGAGAGAATTTGATGCTGAGCCCCCTGATATAAGACCTTCAGTTTCACCTTCACCATCTTCATGTGAGTACACTTTCTTAACAATAGTTTGTTACACCAGAGCTAATAGTTGTTTTGCACTTCATCTGTGGTGACTGCTGTTCTATAGTGACAGATAAAAGAGCAGCATATGGTTGCATGACCTGAATGGATTCTCAAAATTTGAATGCAATTATTTGACTTTGTTTTTCTACTTCTATGTTGCATATGTAGTTATTAGGCATTCTGCCATATTTTTGGGTGCTCAGATCCCCTATGTTTTTGCTTCTTCCTTCCCATTACCAGCATCAACTTCCTCCTCTCTTCTGTTGACACTAACATTTTTGCATTTTGGTTCGTGTTTCTTCTGTCACTGTCTAACTTAAATATGACCAAGCATATTCTGCTTTTATTCTCATACAGTATTTTTGCTTGTGATTTATGATGCATCAGAAAACTTATTACTCTTCATTTTCAGCTTCTGCCAGCATCACATTATGCAATCTGTGGGCTGTCCTGCTGTTTCTACTTCTTGTGTTGTATGTGTAGACACAAAGCGGAGGCTTTTAATATACCAACAAGTCACCTCCAGAGATAAAATTTTGAATGACAAAATCTATGTATGACTACTGCAAATAGACACCACAAGGTGGAGGAGCTTTTCTAGTGGGAGCAATGCCAAAAAGGGCATGCTTCACGATTAAGTGGATATATGTTGTTTTCTGCATGTAAATAGTTAATCAAAAGTTCTGCAGCAACATGCATTTCCAGGTCAAAGTCACAGAGGTGACAGGCCCATGAGAATATGTATCAATGCTGTATCGTGTATGATCTCTCTTCCACATAAATTGTACCTCTGTAATACCAAGTGTATAACATTGCCTTTTTGCTCCTTATCCCTTTCTACTCCATGATTTATCTACCATTATGTAGCTTTTTTTTTCCCACTTTCTGTTTATATGCAGATGTTAAGTGTCATATTCGATGTAGAATGTTGTCCATTTGAGTTATGGAAATATGTAGCTAGAGGCAGTTGGTATGAATCAAGTGTTTGATACAATTGAAGTCTGAAATTAAAATCTGAATCTGTGAAGTTGCTGAAATGTTAAAGTACTGAAATGTTAACATTTGAGCTTATTCTGCATCAAGTGATAAGTCAACAGCTTATCACTTATTGTTTTGAGTAAATTTTGCCTAAGTATTCAGAGCTACTTAATTAAGATGTTCTATTTTTGGTTATCAAATATATCTAAATATATTAAAGCCTGAATTCATTAAGTGCTAAATTGGATTATTAAATAAGATCTAAGTCAAATATTGTGTATCATCTTGAGCTTGCATGGGTGTTTTTCCAGTAACTTTTTTGCCTTGTAGACATTTTTCCTGACTTTGGAAATATGTTTCTTTTGACAGTATAGAGTAAGATGATGCGTATAACCTAGGTTTTACAGTCAATACTAAGCCTAAAGCTATCATGATGAGGCTTTCTTATAGGCATTTTGATGAGTTTGATGCTCATTTACCAGTATGCTAAATGGACAAAATGCCTGGGATAATGGTGTTCTGATGTTGATAGTCAAATGGAGCAAGCATTTATTAAGATTTGCACTCTTAAAATCTTGACAGTTCTGGCAAAACACACTGGTTTAACCCCTGGATATGGTGTTTTGAATATACAAGTGGTTGGTTGCAGAAAGCCTGATCCTGCATCCTGTTCAAGGTTTTTGATGTGACAATCAACTTCCAAGAGGAAATGGCATAAATTTGTAGGGCATAGTCTTCGGGAGAATAGCAAAGAAAGAGGGGAAAAAACATTATCCCATTGAATGTCAAAGAAATAAATAAAATCGGTTGTTGGGGTATGCCTACCTAATAGGCTAACATTACATAATTATAACCATCACAAATTGTCGCTATCTTTTCAAAGATATCATGCATATTGAACTCGGTTGGTTTCTTCAATTCTTGGTTCCTCGAGCGGATAGAAGGTGTAGATGGGTAGGATCCATTTCTCCCTCATTTATTCAATCTCTTTCATGCAACAAGTATGAAAGGTGGTTAAGAAATGAAAGGAAACTTGCTAGAATAATTTTTCTCATTAAAGCAGCAGGGTCCAAAGGGTGATCCTTTCCACTGTTAGATAAAGATCTCGATGCAGAATAAATACGATTTTCCTAACCAATGGAAATTGTCATAAAGATCCAAGAGAAAGATGGCCTCTAGAAAATGTATACGCTTTCAAAGAAGGGGAAAAAATTGTCTGAATATTATTTAGGAAGATCAAGCTATTTTGAGATCATAAACTAACTTGCATTTGACTTTAAAAAAAAAATAATAGTAACATATGACAAATTTTAGGGTGAGTTACCTCATATTCTTTTAGTAAATGCAGGCTAAGATAAAGTTATAATATAACTCTTACACGAGAAAAAATAGATGGAGAAGGAAATGTAAATAAAATATCTTAAATTCAAGACCTCTTATTTATATTTTAAAAACTAGGACACAATCCCATAAAAGATGCGGGAGTTGGATGACTGTGTGACATCAAGTGTTTTTTCCTCTGACTTTCTAAAACAATGACTGTGCTTTTTCATTTACTTTTTGGCCAAATATTAAACTATAAAAATTTACTCATTACCTTGTCATACAAAAAGACAGAACTGCAAGGCTTATCGTTAGAATTCCAGTAATGAATGTTATAGTCTGAAAACTTTTTAAGCATTGCTATAACCACCATTTGGAACAATCTTCCTGCTTAAGCGGTTTGCTGTAACCTCAAATTCTGGGACTGCAGTCCCTTCAAACTCCCAGGCAATACTTCGATTTTGTTTAATATGAATAAAAGCTGCTTTATGTACCAATGACGACAGACTATTTGCTAGCTGTCCTTAGAATCTTCACCGTAGAAAGATGCCAAATCCATTAATTAGTAAGCTGATGCTGCCAAGCTTGACCCAAAGATCAGATGATCTTTTTCAAAGGCTAAAGAACGTATGAAACAAGAAGAAATCAAATCTAATGCAGTAGAAGAACTGTTTTGTAAACTAAATTATAATCAACACACCTTCTATCAAAATATACAAGCATTAGTGTTCAAGTCAATGGCAGTCGAGCTACTAAAACTGGAAGCAGTAATCCCCAGGCAAAGGAATTTCTTTTAACTTGCCTTGCTTTTTCCCTATTCCTAGCCTCCATTGTCGCCAACAGTAAATCAAAATGAAATATTTATCCAGCCAGATGAGATACAAGTACCAGTAAGACAAGCAAGACAGTAAATAGAGTACTTGGAGACCACATTTTAGAAAAAGATGTACAAGTAGAACACACTGTAAGATTAGAGCCTTTACTAACGGTTACTAAGAAAGTTTTCATTTTCCTTTCCTAGAAAAATAGATCTCCAAAATAATGCAAAGAAACCAATTCAAGGTCGTATCTAAGTCTGATAATCATCTCCTGTTACAATATCCCAAACTGCATGAAGTGCAGAAATAGGCCTATAATGTGATGGATGCCTGACAAATCAAATAACGTAACCATGAAATTTCAAAAATTAATGACAAATAACAAAAATAAGTAAAGAGCGAATTATATAAACTGATGCACAAGTAGCTCCCCAACTTCTTGACGGAAGCTGGTTCAAAATCCGAGTCTGATAATCATCTCCTGTTACAGTATCCCAAACTGTGTGAAGTGCAGAAATGACCCATATTGAGATGGATACCTAAAAAGTCAAATAATGTAACCATGATTTTCAGAAATTAATGACAAATAACAAAAATAAGTAAAAAGGGAATTATGTAAAATGATACTTACACAAGCAGCTCCGCAACTTCTGGATGGACACCTGACTCAATGAGGGCTTGAATTTTGTTGGTTGTACCATCAAAGAGACGAGAGTACCTTGCTTGCATTAATGAGGACTTCATCATTTGAATAAACAAGCTACTGAAATGCCAGCCTCACTTAAAAATTGAATGCTACAACATGTTATTATATTCTCAGAGTAAGATTTGTCAAGAAACAACTCTTATAAGAAGGTTAACTGCATGAAAACAGAAATTCAAGCATAAAATTTTTTCTTCACACGAGTAGAAAAACATTCATTTATCTACCTATTCCGAAGTACTTTTCTTCCTTCCAACACCAGTACCGTAGGAATGATTTGAGAGGAATAATAGTGCTGCTGCATTTTTCCAATTCACTCTGGCTCCATTCAAATTACACATAACTGGATCTCCAAATCTGATGAATCAATATGAATGGGACTTCATACATCTTTATAAATTTATAAAACTATAAAGCTATTAGGACTTAGCAGTGTACTAGCTGATAGCACCAAATCTTTTAAGTAAGTTGTCTCACAAAGCCAGGTCTATGTTTGTTGCATTTTTGCTGATTGAAAAATGCAGAAATTGACAACTTGAAAAGTTAATGGTCTTATAACTATGCATAATCATTAAGAATTTTTAAGAAGTCACAATTGCATCTTGGTTTTCAGGAAAAAGTACAAGAGACTTCATAACTGATGGTATAAACCACTAACATCAACATCTTGCACAGAAAATAAAACTGACAAAGAATCAATATTTCAATCTATCTATTGTCTAACTATTCCATGGAAGAAATGAAAAACAACTTATTTATAAGTAAAAATTTCACCCCTCCTTGACAGTTTGTTTTATCATTTTACTTTTCAATGCTTCTTGGCATGGCTGTCTAAAACTTTTACATCAACTTGACTTAGGGATGTTGTACTCTGCACCAGTTTCTAGTTACATAACTTTACTGGACATCATACTTTGCACGAGTACTGTACAGGCTTTTAGCTAGAATCAGAACAAATTCAAAGCTTGAGAATCACTTACTTTTTGATTAATTGAGAATCAAGAAACCCTTGAATAAACAGAGAACCTCTTAAAAATGCCACTTATTATACCCAAACACCAAAAAAGGCATATATGAAAAGCGTTTTGACCAATCCCACATACTCTTTTTCTAGTTATTGCTTTACTTTCCTAAGGTCTGCACTTATTTCTTTTGTCAAAAGCTTTAAGCCAATTGGTGAGGCAGCATCACGCTTCCCTTTCTTCAGTACTAATTATTTAAAGATTATTAATAAGCTAGCTCACATGTTCGCTTAGATGGATTTAAGCAAAGCCAATATAAATAGAAGAAAAATATAAATATAAACACTCCATGAAACTCATGAGAGGAAAGTACTTCATGAATGGTTAAATATATAGCCTCAATGCATCACAAATAGATGAGAGATCAGACAGCATACCACAAGCTAAAAATATTCAAACATGCATAAGGAGAATATCTAGAAACAAACTTAGAATATCTAAATATTAGGTTATTAGGATAAGCTAAATACACTTAGAATATGAAGAAGGCTCTATGAAGATTATCTGAATATCCACAATGATACAATGAGCCGAGATGATTAACAATTATAAAGCAACTTCAAAACCTTACTCATTAACACAGAATTCGACACATGTTTTTTAAGCTTTCCTTCCTAAAGAGGCTGAGACAGAACTGTCAAAAGCAAGCGCATGGATATAGGTGTAATAAACGCATAGAACCAACATTTTCTAAACAAATACAGACTAATAACATGAATATAGCATAGTACCTTTACAAAGGGATACATTAGGATCACAGATTATCAATAGTAGCTGACACCTGAATTGATTTTTTTCACATGATAAGCTTCTTTTTTTTTTTTTTTTGCCAGCGTTAAATCCTTTTTCTTAGCAGACATACGTGAAAATGTTTTCCACTCTCTAACTACAACGTATCTTTCTTGCATCCTCCTTACAACTTTCTTAGAACTCAGCATAGTGTATCTATTAACGTAGACGAAAACAAAGAGTATTTCCATAACAGAAACTGTCAAACACCTACAGTGCGTCATTGAAAAACAAATAAAACAACCACAAAAATGGAGAGACCCTAAAATTGAGAAAATATTACTTGTAAAAAGAGTAAACTTTTAACTTACTTGAAAGAAGATAAACAAAAGTAGGAGAAATCCAATAGAGTAAGAAAACGAGCAGCATTTATTCTCAAAAGGCAGAAAAGTATATCGCAAACAGTAAATTAGCACAGCAAAATAAAATATATATATATATATAAATAAAACTTATCCATAGAAGAGTAACAAATCTTTACCAGAAAAAATGGTACAGGAAATTCAAAAGCTGAAAATTTAGAAGGGAAAAAAGAAATGAGGCAGCTATGAAGTATGTAATTTAATCATGAAGCATAGGTATGAGATGGCCCAAGCATAGTGAAGTAGTGTTAATATAGAAAAGAAGCAGAAAACGGGGAAAAATGATTATCTCATTTTGCTCCTCAACTTTGCTGCCTGAGGCCATTTCAGGTAACAGGACTGAAGCTCTGATTTGCGACCTTACAAATTGCCATTTTTGCGAAGTCTCTTGGCTACTGCCCACCACTCCAACATCCTGAACAATACCACAAAAATAGCTTAGACATCATCTTACTGCAGGAAAAAGGAAAAAAGAAAGAACGACCCTCTAAGATTTTGACTTTTGCACCGTAAGCAAAACATACATAATTGTTTCTGAAAAACTTAACAGGAAAAAAAAAAAAAAGGGAATCAGGTGGTGAAGAGAGCATCCATAACAGAGACAAAATTAGCAAAGGCAAAATAAAGCTTACAGATCTGAAACAATAGTAGTAACAGTAGGAAAAAAATCCAAAACTCAACAGAACGACCAACGAATGACCAACCGCAGCAATCCTTAGAACAAAAATAGCAGCAAAAGAGATTAGTAAAAGCGAAAGTAATATGCGGAAAAATAAAATATAACCGGAGAAAAAGGTAAATAAGAATTAGGAGAAAGAGAGGCTGGAGAGATGAAGAGAGAAGAGTGTGTAAAGTTCGTAGACAAGGCCTGGAGTGTGGCTAAAATTGAAAGATGGTGGAGACTCGTAAAAAGAAAGTTGCAGATTGCAAGCGGGAAATCCGGTCTCGAAAATCAGTAATACAATTGCTACTGCTGATTTTCTTTCCAAATTTACATTGATATCCTCGAATAAAATCTAGAGAAAACAATCTAAGATTCAATGAGTAAGGATATAGATGGAAAGCTGTAGTTGTAGTACACACCTAACTGCTGATCTATGAAATCTATCCTACGCGATGGCCCAACAACTCAGCCACCTAAACACTAACTCGTCCAAGCCCAACTAAAACGCTAGACAAAATCAGTCTGATCATAACTAAAGGGTAAACCAATAAACAGATACCATGTGCCCTTTGATAGTACCACTGGCTTTAATAGAGGACAAGCGACCAAGTAAAATTACTGGAACACCCAGCATGGAGACGGACGGAGGGCTCTTGAGCTTGGAGGCAAAGTGCTTTTTATTATACACTAGAAAGTGGCTGGCTGTGTAAGGCACAGCCAGTGCCCAATGTATTGTGTGAAAATAGTGAAAAATTTGGTGATGTTGTTAGATATAGTTGGGGAGAGAACTATATGTAAAACTGATAATTAACAGAGTCTGCTCAAGGATGATATATTCAAGTCTATCATTTACCAAAATCTTGGCTCAACAGTAAGTTATGAATCAAATTATACTGCAATGTCTACGTCATATCGTGTGTGTGTGTGTGTATATATATGTATGTATGTCATGTGTTCGAGAGAAAAATGAGGCACATCATTCTGACCATAATTTGACAACACCAGTGATACTAACAAATAGAATTCAACGTATTGTATTCAGAATATAAAGTACACCTAATCTGACCAATTAAAACGAACAAAGTGAGGAAAGGCACAAGAGCAACAAGGAAAAAAGATATTGCTCTTGTTTCTTCCCTGATGGTTTCACAGGTAAGGGTAAAGGTAAGGAAAAAGATTATGAAAAGAAAAGGAGACACAGGTGTAGACGTCCAACTCATAGGGCTCCTTAAAGTAAGCATTCTATCATTGTTATATAAGTGGGCATAGACGATAAAATATTGTGCGCGAAACGAAATGTCAAACATAAGAACTATCTTAAAGTTGTGCAATCAAAGTAGGGAAAAAAAATTTGTAACCAGATTGGTTTAAAGCCAAATATACATGTGCACTATTCATAAAGATTCCAGCCAGTATTATGAATTAAGTGGAGAAGAGGTTTTCAAATTCCGGGTTCTTTTGCCAAATGGCACCAGTGTGGACCTGAACCTCCTCCAACGTGGTGGTGAAATGACCCTGGAGGAGTTTGTTCACGTGGTGAAGCACGAGTACCCGAGCATTATGAGACGGGTTATTTTATGCCTCTTGAATTTGTGTTGGTGTAACCTGTTTGTTCATGAATAAGGAATGCATTTATGAGAGCACTTAATTTAACTAAATTAAGTGCAAAAATTTCAAGTTTTTGACTTGGTGATCCACAATTGTGGAAATAGGAGCTATCTAAATTTTTCGACATTTACAGAAAACAGGAAGAACATAATTATTTTTTCAAACAAGTAAAGTATAGGAAGAAGAAGAAGAATTCATACCTTCTCCATGGCAGGTATCATTGGAATTACACGAGCCATGGAATGGAGTATTGAAATCAAATTTAGCACTCATGATCTTATTCTGCAATTCTTCAGCATCTTCTTGGCGCATCTGTCCAGAATTGAAAAAAAGACATAAATGATATTGCAATTTGACAGGATAAAAGGAACAATTAAGCAGAGGTAAATTAGTTGCACTCACACTTTTTGAGCGTTTTTGACAAATGATAAAACATCCTCGATTTGTAGGATACGTCCAGCTATTCGGGTAGGATAGAAAGGCTTAAGATCCTCCATCCTCTCGCCTCTTCCAAGAAGCTTGATTAGCTTTCCAGATAGCTGTGATTGTTTAATTATTATTGGGCATCAATTTCTTTTGAATTTGAGGAAATTGCCACTTCACTTCTTTTAAAATGAGGAATGGCAAAGGCAGGGGAAACATGACAAATATAACGTCACTTCTTTAAGAGGCATTACTTTTTTGACACTGAAATCTCCTCTACCTCTAGAATCTGTATCCTCCTTCGTTAAAATGGCACCAGTGATTCGAATTTCAAGATTCAAAGTTGTGAGCAAAGCTAGAGTTATTGAAAAAAGAAAAGTATAGAGGAAAAAAACTGTTAAAATATTGAAAAAGAATCTCATTTTCCAAATTGAATTTATAAATTATATTTATAAGTCTATAATTCCAAATAGACATGAATTCACACTAACCTGGATAGTAATTAGCGATCGTCTAATAAGCTTCAGACATCAGAAATTCATCCCTTTTGTGAACTATACAGATAGCTTTTCCTACATAGAACACAAAAATGAAAAAAATTAGCCAATGTTGACAACTTGATCGAGAATCAACATGATAAGACAGACACAGTCACTTGAGGAATTAATATGTTGGGATTTTTACTATTAGGCCTAAAGTTGCTCAAAACCACTTTTTTCCTTATGGGGTTGGTATTACCATCAGATAGATGAAAATGTTGACTGCTCCAATTTATATTACTTCTTAGTACAGAAGCCTTTGGTCGTCTAATAATGCTCGAGTACTGGTGCTTCAGCACATGAACAAACTCTTCCAGGGTTATTTCACGACGACATTGGCTGAGGTTTAGGTCCACATTGGTGTCACTTGGCAAAAGAACCCGAAATTTGAAAACCTCTTGTGCATTTAATTCATAACCCCGTTGCAGAAAAGAACTTCTTTATTGACCTGCCCTGTGTGGAATCTTTATCAATAGGCTTCTTGATCGGCCTATATTGAGGTATTCTAGAATCCATCAAGAAAGAAATAAAATTCTAAAAGCAAGCAAGTCTACCAAAACCTTTAACACAATAATATATTCATATTATTGTGAGGTTCAGTTTTGGTTTTCTTTGGTTTGAGTGACGGCTTGTTTGAGTACTGGTGGATTTAAACTCTGTTCGTGAGTAATATTTGACATGTTAGAACATCTCAGAAACCAAAAATAAAACAAGGACTTTACATTAGTTGTTCAATAAATTTTTTGCAATGTAGCAGCGGAATCAACCTAGCCACCAAACTTCAGAGGTTCCATGATCAGAAAATTCACTATCATAAATAGGTTGATCTCAATCACGTAGTCACTTGACAAACTGGGGAAGAAGTAAAAGGAACCATTGAAACTATTTTTGTCATTTCTTTGGATTTGTTCAAGGACAAAAAGCCATTAAAAAGTGGCATATTTTGCTATTGCAATCAGTTCAGCCATAGACATGCAATTATATTATCTATCAAATTAGGAGCATTATTTGTTGGAAGGTTTTATTCCTCTGCTACTGTGGTTTCTATTTAGATTTTATTAAGTTATTTCACTTATTTTTTTGCATTAAAAAGAACTTGGAGAATTTTAATATGTCCGTAAGGTACATAGAAATTATGACATTAGTGGCTAACATATTTACTAAAAAAGTCCTAAAAAGTGGTTAACATAACTGCATGTAGATAGCTTGATTATTTCTACCATTTCTTTAGAATTTTTCAAGGACAGAGGCGACTAAAAAGTGGCATATATTGGCATTGCAATGAGTTCAAGGTATGTATATGCAATTACATTATCCAACCAATTAGGAGTATTATTTGTTGAAATATTTAATTTTTCTGCTAGTGTGCCTTCTCTTTTCTTTTTATTTTATTTTAAGTTATTTTATTTTATTTATTTATAATTTTTTGTATTAAAAAGAAGTTGCAGAATTATCATTTGTTCGTAACGTACATAGGAATTATGACATCACTGGTTAACATATTTACTAAAATTAGTAAGTATCATGAAAGACTTAAAGCACTTCAAAGTGTGTGAGGGGCTTACCACTGCAAAGGTTTCCCGAATAGTAAGAAGCTTCCCTCCTTCATTTCGTACAAAAACCAGCTTTTGTTTTATTGATTCAGATGCAGAATTTGGGTTAAAAAAAACAAAAGATGAACATAACTGAAACGTAGAGAGAAGCCAAGAAAACTGAATATGACTGGAGCACTTCAATTCATGAAAGCAGGTGTTGACGAGAAATTCTCACACCCAATAGGTGTACATTCCAAGAACAAAGTTTCAAATAATAATTTTGCTAAAAGCTTAGTAATACTCACTTCTGACCAATAATAACTCGGATGGCATCATGCATTATTGTGCGAGCAAGCTCTTCCCCCATATCAGGCAAAGTAGTACTGAATAGGGATCGTAATATAGAAGGATTACAGCATGGTTTAACCACTGAGTCAACCTGCTTGACCAAGCCCAGCTCAAATAGTTTATCAGATTCGTCAAGGATGAGAAATTCAACCTTGCAAGAGGAAAGGGCCAAATTTAATATAGGCTAATTCATATTGTAAATTTAGCTATTATCACAAAATCATAACATGGATTTTGCTGGAGATTTCAAAATCGAATTTATGTTATAGAATTCCATTGAGGTTCAAAGAAATTACACGTACACACAGAATATTGTTATTACTTTTCAAAAGCCAAAAAGAATGCATAAATACGAAGGCGATAGGCTGTGAAAGTCTTTTATCAAGTTGCTTCAGGCTTTTAACACGTAAGGGTTAATTCCCTGCATTACCAAATGATTTCCAGTAACATTAAGCAACAAGCTAAGGTGTTCTGCAGACTGATCATCTTAAATCCTGCAGCTCTAGGAATCTCAGAGATCCAGGACTTGTGTAGCACCATATTGAAGATACTATGAAGCGTATGCAGTGATCTAGAGATGAGCATTGCTGTGAAACCCCGAATTTTTCAAAGAATTTTCTTAAGGAATCTAGTTTGTCAATAAAACTAATATATTTCAACAATCAAATAAGGAATTAGTTATCTGTAGGATTAGGTAATTTGGTAACCAACTCCCACTAAACCACTAACAAGTAGTGGGTGGTTATATACTAGAATAGGTCTGCTTACAAAACTACCTATTCCTAAACCAAAACAATGTAAAATTCACTCTCTCCTCTCTATCTGATTAAACAAACCCCAGAAAATTTCCTTAAACATTGAAGGCCATAGGCAACCTTCAGGAGAAGTGGGCGACACAGTTTAATCACGTAAGTTTCCGCATACTATACTTTTCACTATTAAGTTTTGAGTAATTATAGGATTTGTCTTTTAATTATTATATATTTATATAGAAAGTAATTAATCATTGGAAACGAAATTTATGCTTGATTTGAAGTATATATGCTAAGTTAGTTTTCTTGAATTGTTTGAGAATCTTTATGTGGTATGTAGGAGACGATTCATAAATATCATTGAACTACGGGGTTGAATTTTAGAAGGTGAATTTGATGGGGTTACTTTGGCATAAACAAAAAAAAAAAAAAAAAAAGCTGGGGAACAAGACCCACGGCTGAAGCTTAAAGCTTCAGCCATGGGGAAACAACAAGGGAGGGTCATCGGGATGACCCTCCCCACAACTTTCGTTGCCGGCACTTGCCGACAACACCATTATGAATGCCAGCCAAAGGCTGGCCAAGGGATGGCAGCGGCTGAACAGCCGCTGCCACTGGACCAAAAAAAAAAAAAATCTGGAAAAATTGGAGGGAAGAAGAAGATGACCCATTTTGCAATTCGAGTCTAGATCGGGTCGAATCCAAGGAAAAATCGGGTAGGGTTGTAGGATTTGGATCGGGTCAAGAAAACAAATTGGGTTAGATTTTGGTTTGGGTCAAATGAAAAAAAAAAATGATTTGGGCTGGCTAGTTAAACCCAACGAAATTTAAAGGGAATCTAGTTTCGTTGGACTAGGGAATATAGGCAGCGGCCCAACTTTCATAAGATACCAAAACTATAACTTAACTTGTGTGGTCCAAGATTAGTTAGTAAAGGCCCAAACATATTAATCCAACAATAATAAAATAACAGAGCCCAATAGGAAATAAAAGTAGTATTGACAATCTTAATCATAATTTCATAATTAATCAATGGATTAATTAAATTATTAAATGTTAATGAATGATTGGAGAATAATTGATTAATAGTAATTAAGTAGATTATTAATTAGTTAATAGGAAATAGTTAAATATACGATTAATTAGTAATACATAGTTAAATACATGATACACCAATATAATTAGCTAAGCTATTAGTTAATTAACAATAAATAGCTAGATGATTAACTAACTAAGATTAATTGGTTAAATGATTAATTAATTGATAATAATTAATTAAATTATTAATTGGTAGCAAATAGTTAAAGGACCAAACAATTAATAGTAATTAGTCAAATATCTAATTAATTGAGGAGAATTAATTAAATAAGTAACTAATAGCAATTAAACTAAATGACTAATTACTTAATAGTAATTATTTAAATTCTTAGTTAATTAAAGGTAAATAATTAAATGGTCAATTAATAATAATTAATTAAATGATTAATTAATCTATATTAATTAGTGAAAATTCTTAATTAATAATGGGTGATAATTAAATGAGCATTGTAGTAATTTATTAAATGATTGATTAGTTAATAACACTTAGTTAATTGATTAATTAATTTATAATGATTAATTATTTAAATGACAATAGACTAGAGAAACAATGAGTAAATATTGAACAAATAAGTGCATACTCAAGAATAATGAATAGATAACAATTACTTAAATAAGTAATTGAGTAAACACGACTCATAAATATTCTACGAACCAATGATTGAATTAATGAATAATTACTAAATAGACAAATAAGTGAATACATGTAAATAAGTTAAATACGTGAATAAATGAATGAGATATACTTATAAATATTAACTAGATAAATAGGTTAAATACTTATTATAAACTAACAAGTGAGTATTTCAAATACATAAGCGCATGAATATACGTAAATAAATAAATACATTATATATAAGATAAATAAATGTAATAGATGAATAAGTAAGCAAATAAATAACATTTATTCATATATCATAGAATTATACCACTTTTGATTAAAATAAAATATAGAAATTCCTAAATATGGAAATTTTCTAAAAAGAGAAACTTTTTAAAAATAGAAACTTTCTAAATTAGGAAACTTTCCAAAGAGAAATCTTTTACCTTTAGAAACTATTTAAGTGCACTTTAATGAATGTCTAAACACCTTTTCTAGGGTTGTTTAAGTTAGGATTGATTACCCGAAAAATTAGTTGAATAATTTAATGAATATATACATGCCATTGATTATAGGTTTGACGCAAGTTAAGGACGAATTAAGAATAGCTCCAAGTCAGCGGTTTGAGGTAGGTGGTTCTTACCCCTCTGTATTTTCGAAATGTTAAATATGAATTTTCTCAAGTAAATGCTTTACTTTAGTATATGAAAAATGGATCATGTATGCATATTTTTAAATGTTTTACTATTCAAAGTGTTATGAGTTGAGTGGCATAGTTTTATGAAATAAAATGCATGTGATGTATGAAATGAGCTCTGAACGGTCATGAAATAGACGGTAGGGACAATAGTCCAAATCATGTAAGGGGTCATGGCAGTTCGGTATAGAACCCGGCCGATTGACCTAGTCATGGCAGTTCAGTATAAAGCCCGGCCGATTGACTCATATCATATCATGTGACCAATTGGTAATCATGAAACCCATTGGTCACCCTCCTAGAAGGGGTTTAATCTCTAGGTTGAGTACTCAGAAGCCGGATGTTGCATGTATTGTTTAAGAGCTGTGTTTTGAGAAATATGATGACATGATTGATATGTTGCTGATTTGCAAGTATGTTCAGTGAAGATCATCATGTCATGTGTTTTCATGCCACGTCAAATGAAAATTGTTTATGTGTATGCCACTCACTATTTGAAATATATGTATGTAATTTTGGATAAGTTGCAAGATATTTCTTTTCAGCCTACTATATGCATGTGGACTGTGTGAAAGGATTTGGTAAAAATATGTTATGTATGTAGCTACAAGTTTTGTCTTTACTTTTTCCTAGTTGGATTAGGTCTATGTTTTCCTAGTTGGATTAGGTTTATGTAAGGTTATAAATAGCCTACCTTGAACCTCCTTGAAATAAACATGAGTTTTATGAAACAAAATTCTAGAATTGTTTTCTATTGGAGAAACCTTTCTTAAGGCTTGTGAAAGTTTCACTTGAACATCTTAGAGGGGTTCTAAGGTGCTCGTTAGACTTAACAATCAAGTGTCCACCTTGATTGTGGCATCTCTACCATTGTTCCCATTTATCGTGCTGTCCGTGAACAAGTTCAACTCCGTAAACCAATGTAATACCTTAGTTCTTAGACTTGTGGTCGTTCTTGTGTCTTCGTGGGCGTAGGAATCGTATTACTTACCTCCTTATATGAAAACAAAAGTTACAAACTTTTTCCTTGTCCATTCTAACAAAGCACGAGACATATGAGGAATGGAATTAAAATCAGTATACAAAGAAAAACATGTACTTCTTGAACCAAAAGATGCAAGATAATCAGCCGCAAAATTAGCCTATCGATAACAATGAGAAAACCGTAATTGTTCAGGAAGAACATCTCAAATAGCACGAACATAAGAGCGAATCACCAGAGAAGTTACAGAAGATCCCAATAGAACCTTTATTAATAACTCTGAGTCAGATTCAATTGTCACTCTAAAATATCCAAAGCGCTCACATAACTGTAGACCATGAAACATAGCCCGAGCCTCAACTTGCAAAGAATCAACCAAAGGATCAGCAAAAGCAAAAAGAAACCTTCCATTTTCATCACGAAGAACACCTCTAGCACCCCTAAAACTAGAAGCCAAACTCGACGAGGCATCAGAATTCAAATTCACAAAAGAGTCTGAAGGAAACTCCCAATGGACCAACGTTGAACAAATCAATGGCCTAAAAGAAGATAGTACCGCAACAATCTCAAAAAAATGCCACAGAAAAGACTTAAAATGATGAAATTTATTCTTACACATGAAACTCAAATCCTGAAGAATAACAAAACAAAGCTGCTTAGAAGACATACCAACCCCTTCAAAATGAGACTTATTCCGAGCTTTCCACAAAAACCACAAAATTAACACAGGCAACATCCTCATCAACTAACGAATAGGTTCGTTTTTAATAGGATGAAACTACCAAGCAAAACATCTAAGACGTACATCTCTAGAGATAAATCTAATACCTAGTTGTTTTCCAAAATAATCCCAAACTTTGCAAGCCACAGGACTCAATGAAAACACATGATCCAATGTCTCATTGGATGATGAAACACAACATTGACACTTTGAAGGACCATGAATGTGAAAATGCATTATAACCTCATCCAAAAGCAAGTAAGCAAAAAATAACTACTGGCAAAAATTGAAATCTTAAAAGGAATACTTGAATGCCAAAGAAAGGAAAGAAATCGAAACCTTAGCATAGAATGTCTAGCAAACTGATATGCTGACTTTAGAGAAACTCTGTAGAAGATGAGAAAGACCAACACATCGTATCCAATTGAGAGCCAAAAGCATAAAAAGATGAAGACAAAACCTCTAGAACCTAAGAAGGTAAAACAAAAGATGACCGAAGCATAACCCAATGACTATCCCAAAAAAAATCACATACATGAGCATGCATAGCAAGATCAGGAAATCTCCAGGCTAATGGACCCATTCCACTCCAATTATCTCACCACAAAAAACAATCTCCACAACAATATCCCAACATATAGAAAATTCCATCTCATCATGGAACTTGAACAATCTTCGGCAACCTGATTAAACTTTAGAACTTAACCTCATTTAGGTGGTACCTTCCCACATATATATCCAGCATAAACTTAGCCCATAAAAAATTACCTTGCCAAAATCTCCACCACAACTTGCAAGAAAATGCATCTGTAATGGATCGCAAAGATTGAAATCCAACTCCTCATTCCTCCACCAAAAGACATAATTTTTGCCAAACACACCAATGCCTCCTTAAACCGAACTCAGATTCTCCCCAAAAAAACTTAGCAAAAATCCCTTCAAGAACCGAGATAACTCCTTTTGGAGGCTCTAAAATCGCTAGCAGATGAATACGATTGAAGAAAGTATGTAGCAAATAAGGATAGCTCTAGCTCCCATCGGTAGCCAATGACCTTGTGAAGAAGAAGTACAAGCAGAGTCTTTATCAATTAGGCCAGCAAACAATACTCCAGTTTTCCTTCCGACATAAAGAGGACAACCCAAATATAGTATAGGGAAATCTTTGGCAGAAAAACCCACAATTGCTAAAATTACTTTCCGCCGATAGGGAGAAGCCTTCTTATGCACCAAATAACAACTCTTATTGGTGTTAATCTACTGTCTAGAAACCAATTGGTAAACATTAAGCACCTCCTTCACAAACTTTAAAGACTCCATGCCACCATTAGAAAAAAAAATGATAACATCATCAGCGCATCCAAGATGAGACAATGAAACACAACTCTTTCCAATAGAATAAGAATTAAACTACGGATTAAGGAGAAGATTGTTTAAAAACTCAGTTGCAATAATAAATAATACTAGTGACAAAGGATCACCTTGTTGAAGAACGTGAGAGGATTTAAAGAACACACAAGGCTTCCCATTGATTAAAACCGAAAAGGAACATGAAGAAATTAACCTTCATATCATATCCAACCAAACTTCCCCAAAACCAAAACTCCTCACTACTTGAATAAAAAACATCTAGGAAACCCGGTCATAAGCCTTAGCCACATCGAGCTTCAAAATTACATTGGAACCAAGTACCTTCTTCACAATCAAGGCTAGCATCTCCTGGGCAAGCAATATATTGTATGCTGATAAAAACCGAAGCAAAAACCCTTCCAATCTCAAACAAAGAACTTTAGAAATCATCTTATTCACAAAATTATACAAACTAATTGGCTTAAATTCTATAAAAGAAGAAGGATTGGATATTTTAGGTATCAAAACAAGCAATGCAGATGTATATCCCCAAGGCAGCTCAACACCAACCAAAAAAAAATCACTATAACCCGAGTCAAATTAGGACCAATGATACTCCAGTAGACTTGATAAAAAGACCTGGGAAAGCCATCCGGCCCTGACCAAACAAATGCCAACTCGTTTGCAAGATTATGTAATTACTCCAAATGATGTTCCTTCTAATGAAGATATTATTAATTTTGTTTTGTTTGTAGATTGTGACCCAATGGTGTATGAAGAAGTAGCTCGTGATGATCATTAGGTGAAAGCAATGGATGAAGAAATTTATGCTATTGAGAAGAATGACACTTGGGAGCGTACTTCTCTTCTAATTAGAGTGAATTGGATCTACAAGACAAAAGTTAAGACCAATGGAGAAAAGCATAGATACAACGCAAGATTAATGATAAAAGGATACAAGCAAAAATTTGAAATTGACTATTTTGAAGTATTTGCACCTGTTGCTAGGTTTGATACAATCCGTATAATAATATCTTTAGCTGCCCAAAATAAATGGGGAATTATCAAATGGATGTCAAGTCAGCTTTCTTAAATGAAGTTCTTAATGAGGAAGTGTATATGGAGCAGTCTATAGGTTTTGTCAAAAGAGGCCAGGAAAATAAAGTGTACAAGTTGAAAAGTGCATTATATGGATTTAAACAAGCACTGAGAGTATGGTATACAATAATTTATTCTTATTTTTTAACTTGTGATTTTCAAAGGTGTCTGTGTGAACACACATTATATATTAAATTTTCAACCCGTGGTGACATTCTTATTGGATGCATGTACATAGATGACTTAATTTCTACAAGAAATAATCCGAAGATAACTACAGAGTTTAGGGAGATCATGATTATGTAGTTTGAGATGGCAAATATAGGATTTATGTTATATTTCCTGAGAATTGAAGTTTTTCAGCCTAACCATGAAATTTTTATATTTCAAAAGAAATATGTAGGGGATATTTTGAAGAATTCAAGATGGATATGGTAAAGCAAATTATGACGCCTATTGAAGAAAACTAAGGTTGACCAAGGAGAGTACTAGTGGATATGTTAATCTTATCTACTTCAATAGTTTGGTAGGGAATTTGAGATGTTTGACACCTATAAAGTTGGATACCAATTTTGCTGTTGGTTTCATTAGCAGGTTTATGGAAAAACTATGTCAGCCACATTTGCAAGTAGCTAGAAGAATTTTGAGGTATATTAGAGGCATTCACAGTGACGACATATTTTATTCAAAAAATGATCTAGTTAAACTTTTTGGTTACATAGACAGTGATTGGGACAGTTGAGAGGAAGAGTACATTAGAATATGCATTTTTTTATTGATTTAGGAGTGTTTTGCTAGAGTTCAAAAAAGTAACAGGCCATAGCTTTGTTTACAGTAGAGGCGGAGTATATTGCAGTGGCTAATAGTGTAACTCAAGCTTTGTGGTTGCGTCACATGCTTGGTATTCTATAGTAAAAGCAAGTTGGTTCTACAAAAATTTATTATGACAGTAAGTCAGTAATTGAGTTGTCTAAGAATCCTGTTCTCCACGGGGGTAGCAAGCACATTGACATCAAGTATCATTTCATATGGGAGTTTGTGAGGGTCTCAAATTTTGAAATTTATTTTAAAATGCATAATAATGTTTATATTGTGTTTATTTATTAAACTATGAGTGAATTTATGTTTTGAGTGATTATTTTCTTATTTAGAGAATTTTTCAAGATTTATTTTTCGGTGTGCGTTTTCGGCCCGTTTAAATGCTAAATTTTGTATCAAAGTGTGATTAGTGACTTTAAGAGGAAATCAAGCATATGTAGAGATATTACAGAGATATATTTAAGGTTGGATAGTGTCACAATGAGATAAAACAGTAAAAGTTAGAGTGTCGCGTGCGACGCGACAAAAAGTGGTCGTTTGACCACTTTTCCTTAAATTGGGGAAAAGGCAACTTTTTGTCCCTTAAAAAGCCATCTTTCTTGCTTCTTGCCTCTTCATTTTCAGCTGCAAATTGAGAGCTTAGAGAGAGAGAGAGAGGCCGTGAGTTGAGAGAGAGAAAAGAGAGAAAGATTTCAACTTTGCTTCTTCAATTTCTTCTTCCTCAAATTTCTTGAAGCTTCAAGCCTCCATTGAAGACATTCCTCCTTTTTCTTGGAGCTGCCATAAGAGAGGGAGAAAGAGAGAGAGAGAGGGCCGAAAAGAGAGAGAGAGATTAGAGAGAGAGTTTGGGGGTTTCTTGCTCATCTTCTTCATCTTCCAACTTTTGAAGCTTAAAGACTCCATTGAAGCAACATCTCTTGTGTCTTCTTCTTTCCTTGGCAGCCGTGAGAAAGAGAGACTGGGAGAGTGGTTTGTGAGAGAGAGAGAGAGAAAAGGAAAGGGAAGAAAGTCTCTTGGGTTTGCCAATTTCTTGTTCTTGAGCTTGGAGGCGGAAATCATCATCAAATCAAGCGGATCGTGGGCTAAGGTTGGAGCTTTTGGAGTTTCTAAGTTTGGGAATATCATTCTTGAGAGGAGTTCACAAGATCTTGGTTGATCTTGTTAGATCTAGAAAGATCTGAAAGTATAAGACTTAAACCTTTTAGATCTAACTTGATTAGTGTTAAATATTGTAGATCCATGGATTATTATGATAAGAATGCTTATGTATGAAGCATTTGAGTTGGGCTCTTGAATTCCCAACTTAGGTAACGGACTTGAGGTGACTTTTAGGTAGCGGACTTGAGGACCTGATTGTGGTTGTGTTTGATATATGCGAAATGAGTTCATTCTATGGTTAGAAAGTAGATTTCGTAGTTGAAAATATTGAAGGAAAGTGATAAGTGGCCGAACCATGCTTGGTAATTTTAAAATGTGATTTTGAATTTGTATGATGTTTAATGATGAGACTTTGCTTAAATATATATGTATTATGTTCTGTGACAGCCCCACCTTCTCTTAGGGCGAACCAAAGGGTTCGGCGGACCGCCTGCCCAACTCTCACCGGGACTCACTACGGACTCCCAAATATCGATCCAAACATTCATTCGTAAAGTCATCATTAAAAGTTATTAAAATTACTAATAAATTCTCGCAAAATATAAACCCCAAAAAATTACATTAAAATTACATTGATAATAACTCATTGATATTAACTCCAAAATACCATAAACCAACAAATTCATCTATTAATTTCAATCTTATACAAAATGAGGAAATCCTACAAGAGTACTAACTTTCTCGATTCATGTGCCTCACCTCGAAACCTGTTAAGGAAAACAAATTGGGGTGATCTAACGCTCAGTGAGATCAAGAGAAACATGCACAGGCAACTCAAAGCAATTAAAGAAATTAATGAAACAGTAAAAGAGCAAAATAGTTAATAAAACATTTAAATAGTACAATTTTGAAGGATACAGTTGGCCGGCTCCACATTTCCGTAATTCTCTGCAATTTTTTTCTTCACCAGCATCAATTCAAGCCACATGTTGACACTCCGTCAACCACTCACTCTCACAGTCCATATTCACCACTTTTCTCCCTCTCCCGTCTATTTACACCCCCTTGACCGGGCCCGAACTCCAAAATTTGAACAGTGTTTGGCAACCCATTATGAGTATGCCAAGTCGGCAGATTCATTCCGACCGATGTGCTTTAAACAGTAATAACCCATGGTTCACCCATCCCTTGCCCTAGCCCCTGTTGCCGGACAAGGTGAAGGGATCCCCAATGGGGTTTGGGCGCCCCCACAGTTATAAACAATCCAAACAGTTCAAGCAGTCAATCAATTAACATTTTAAACAGTAGGACTCATTTAGAGGCAAATTCCAATAAGGTGAGCGCGATAAAGTACACGCTCACCAGATCACACAAGCATGCTTTTCAAATTATTTACATCATTTAAAGCACTTAAACATGCACTTGAACACTCACCAATAGTCGAAAGCAAGCAAGAGCAATTCACGCGATCAATCAAGGTTCTCGGAGTTCAAGTTTGGATCACTTTGCAATTCATTACCACCTCCTAAAATATTTAAAAAGTGATGAAAATAAGTTTCTAGTTTATCAACCAAATCTCGTTCAATAAAATCAAGTTCAATAACTTCCTACTTGGGTAGAAATCTTTGAAAAATCGTAACTTGAGTTATATAAATCCAAATTTCACAATCTTGGTACCGTAGGAAACCTCTTTTAACGTTCTAAAACTTTGCAAAAGGTATCAAGATAAAATTCTGGACAGAGACCGCCCAGATTTTCGATTAAGAAATAGCTACAGTACCAAAACAGAACAGAACAGGTTGACTGTCCAGCCAACTTTGAAAATTCACCAAATATTGTAGAAAATGAATTGGCCTTTGAAATTTATACAGTTTAAATTCCTATGTATGAAGTTTCAAACTCCATAAACAGCACTCAATTCCAACTCTCGAGCAAGAAATTATAGCTGTTCAAACAGGGTTGGTTCGCAATTCTGAAATTTCTGATTTTCAGATTTATAGGGCATCATTCTAGGCTTCTTTTGAGTGACAATTTCTTACCCAAAAATTACCAAATTTGGTACACTAATAATTCCATATATAAGCTAGGTTCATACCAAAATTCAACTAAAAATTCCCTCAGGAAGGCAGCTTTCTACTCACCCAAAGTGAACGCAACATCATTGATTCAATCCTGCCAAGTTTCATTGCTTTACTTCTCATTGCTTTTAACACATCTAAACCACCACCATAAGACCCCATTTTCTAACCTAAGCTAATATTAACCTTCCTAAGCCTAATGATGATCAAAAATGATAAAGGCTTATATTAATTTTTCAGCATTAAATCATCCCAAAATTCGGCCAGCTTACTTCCCCAATTTTCCAGATTTTGAACTCATCTTGACACTCATTCTTGCCACAACTTTTTAAGGGATTTGTGTGGAACAATTTAACATCCTAACCTTCAACATTTAAGAATCAAATTCAGCTCTTAAACTAGCCAAAATACAGCCACAAAATTAAGGAAAAATCAGCAATTTTCACCTTCATTTTCCTTTCTCTCTCCCACGGTTCTTCCTTGAGGTTTCCTACCACCATTTAAGCTAACCATTTTCCATATAACCACACACAATGCATCATTATCATGCTAGAAATTACATTCTCATACTTGTGGGAGTCCAAGAGCCCACTCAATCATCCAACATCAAGCAAGGCAATTTAAAGGAATTTAACATCTTCAAATGGCAAACCAACACAAACTCATTTTCATCAACAATCATCAAGGTTTTAGCAACCTCTCAAACTCCCAAACCTAATGTCATGCTTGAAATGAAATCAATGAACAAAGATGGAAGCTTTAGATCATTACCCCTTCCAAGAAGTGAGCAAAATTCACCCAAGAAAAGCCAAGCTAAAATCCCCAAGCTCCCCTCCTCAATGCTCCTTACTCCAAGTCCAAGCTTAAGCCAAGATTATTAGGAATTTATAGGTGATTTTAGAGAAGAATTTGAGAAGAAATTTGATGAAACTTCAAGGGAAGAGGGGGAGGGGAGTTCGGCCAAGAGGAAGAGAGGGATTTTTATGCAATTTTGAATGAATTAAATGAGAAGAGAAAGACAAGACATAAAGCTTGTCTTATAACCCCAAAAGTCAACACAAGAATAGTAAGCTTAGTTAGCAATTTTGGAGGGAAATTAATTATCTCACTTAGCTAAGGATTAAAGAGTTAATCTCGATTAGGAGGGAGAGATGAAAAGGAATGAAATTGAAGTGAATTAAGGTGGATTAAGTGGAAGAAACAATGGCTAAATAAAATTCTAGTTTCAAGGAGGTTAATTCAACTTAAACTAAGATTTCAAATCCCCAATAATAATCACTCTTTTTAATTCACCTCTAGTCACTAGATTACATTTCTAACCTTCGGGTGATCATCCTTACACTCCAACGCTACTTCACTCATTGCCCAAATTTCTACCTCGAAAAATGTGTCCATATTCGTTTTTCACAATTAAGAGATAGAAAAATCAAATTGATGGTTAAACATGATTTTTAAAATAAAATGAGGTGATGTATGGTGTAAATGCAATTAAAATGATTTAAAACAAGTAAAACAAGTATTCATAGAAATTACATAATTAATTAAATAAATAGGTCCGATAAAAGTAAAATTTTCGGGTCCTCACATGTTCGTTTATGAGAAAATGTTCTAAACGAATTAAAAACTTGAACTTCTGTGGTGAGAAATTGAATTTCACTAAGCTTTGAGAGAAAAGTGCTATTTTGGACAAATTTGAGGATTTGAGATACTTTAGCTAATTTTCATGAATTTTGTGTATTGAAAACTAGTGAAAATTGTTTGAAAAGTGTGTTAGAATTTTGAATTAAAGTGTAGTGTTAAGTGTGAGGTCAAATGAGCGATTTGGAGGTGAAAAACCTCACTTTAAATCATTTTGCTAAAGATTAGAAATCGCCTAAAAGGAGTGCATCGATAGAGTTATTGTTTATGTGAAAATTTAGATTTGCAAATGGAATCTTGTAAAATGAGTTATTTGAGTTTAGTTTCGCTGTGAGTGAGGCGAAACTTATTTTTTCCTTTTTCGGGTTAATAGGAGGTGAGGAAGGACTCGAACCAGATCCCACCTTGGAAAACGAACTTTATTACTATGGTGAGTTTTAATGTATGTTATGTGTTTTGTAAATATGATTCGAAGTGTATTGGTCAAGTGATTTGAAGTGATTTTGGATTTTTAAATCGTTAAGTGGGGTAGTGTGTATTTCATCGCACTTACCTTTATTTGAAATAAAAGAAATTGTGAAAGTGTTTTGCTGTGTTCTATAAGTGTGAGTATTCCAATTCGTTTATAAATCAAATATTTTACTACTATGTGAAAATGACTTGTGAAGTAATTTGTTAGACTCATATTTGCAAAGATATGATTTACCACTATTTCCAAGTAAAATGCTTTTACAAGTGAAATAATTTATGAAGGATATGTGAGTGTTCCAACTCCTTTTCAAATGAAAATCTTGCTATTGTTTGCAAAGAAATGATTTGCTAGCATTTAGAAGGAAATGAATTTGGAATATTTAAAAGATTTGAACTACCATGTGTGTGTTTTCTCCTTTTGGTGTGATTTTGGAATTAAAAGAATAGTGTGCTATCTTGTGACTAATGTGACGTTGTTGGGAGAAATCCCTCAACTAGTTTCAGTGCAATATTGTGATGTCGTTGGGCGAAATCCCTCGACTAGTCTATTTCGTTGGGCGAAGTCCCTCGAGTAGTTTCAGTGAAATATTGTGATGTCGTTGGGCGAAATCCCTCGAATAGTTTCAGAGAAGTAGTGTGACATCGTTGGGCTAAGTCCCTCGACTAGTATATGACGTCGTAGGGTGAATACCCTCGACTAGTTTCAATTAAATAAAGTGACGTCGTAGGGTGAATACCCTCGACTAGTTTGTGACGTCGCTGGGCAAAGTCCCTCGACTAGACGTTACTGGGCGAAGTCCCTCGACTAGTCTACTTTGATGGGTAATGTCCCTCGAGTAGTTTGTACGAGCAATACCTATTTAAGTGTTTATCTACTTGATTTAAATTGTATACTTGAAGTATGATTTGAACTGTTTTATGTGAATTGTAAGCCTTTTTGGAACTCACTGGGCTTTTTAGCTCACTCTTTCCAAATTGTTTTCCTTAACAGGAATTGAGAATCCAAGTGAAGGAGCCAACCTTTAGAGTTAGGGTTTGCTTTTGTATTGGTGTGACAAACGTGGATTGTGATTTCGAGAGCTTTTGTATTATGAGAATTTGAACGTTTGATAAGTATTTTATGTAATTTGGGGATTGTAAGAATGGTGTAATGTATTTGTAAGTTATTGTTGAGTTTAGATTTGAGATTGGAATGTTAGTCTAGTGTTTTAGCAATATTTATGTGAGTAAGTCCTGGCGAGAGCTAGGCAGGCAGTCCATGGATACCTTAGGGTACGCCCTAAGGAGAAGTGGGGCTGTCACAGAGTTGGTTCGTGGGAAGGATATTGAGATTGATTATCGTAGAATCAAAAAGCAAGTGGCAGACATTTTCATAAAGGCATTGAAAACTAAGACATTTGTCAAGTTGAAGAAGATATTGGGTATGTCCAAATTTCAGAAACTTGGTTTAAGAAAGGTATTGTAGGAAAACAAATAAACGAAGCATATTTAATTTATTGGTTAGTTTTGTTAGTTTTAGCCATGTAGGATTATTTCCCTTAAAGATTAATAGTAGTATTGATAGAAGATTGTTGCCGAGTAGACTTCAAATACATATATGTATATGACTAGTCAATAGCTTATATAAGGAATTATAGAAATAAACACTGTGAAAATTTAAAATTTTTGATTCCTTCTAATTGATCATCCTTTAATTAAATCCATGTAACATAGACTTAGTTCAGTAGATTACCTCAATCCATAAATACCTCTTTGAACTTGGTGGAGATTTGATGCAGAGGATGGTGAAGAGATCCATGTAGCTGCACAAACGTCCAACCTCTAACAGTGATCCACATGAATCTCCTTAGTTAGAATCTCCAAGGTCGAATTAGTTTAAACTAAATTAGTGCTACTTATTGCCAAGACAATCATACACAAGTTGTTCGAGAAAAACCCTAATTTTGTCCATGAGAAACCCGCTCCAAAGAGAGAAATAAGAGATGCAATTTTTTTCTTATTTTCTTGAACGAATTTTGGGTATTTTTTCTCTCAAGATTTTTTTCAAAAGTCTCACAAGACAATTTGTGTATCGATTAGTCTTGCTAGTAAAGGCTTAGTGAATATTTATAAACAATAAGTTGTCAAATCCTTATAAAAACCTGAAATCAGTTTCTAATAAAATTTAGCTTTTGTAAGAGTCAATAGCCTCGGATCATTTTGGTTTTGGTCATCATATGCACTTGAAGAGCAACGGCCACATATTGTCAATAGAAGAGAAGTTTTTCTTTGCCTCTAGATCAATGTTTATTGCTCTTTTCTTGTGGAATGATTATTATCTTGGGTCCGTCATCTATGTAATCCGGAGACCAATACTAATCCATAAAATTAGTGAACAATAAGCAATTTCCAAAGACAAATCTGCCAAAACATACATGACAAATCTGCCAAAACATACACCGATATTTTCATTTCCCTATTCCTAATTTTCCCTTTTTATTATACCTTTTGTAGTAGAGAAGAGATAAAAATCTCGTGATTATTAGTTCAAGTTTTCATACTTTTGACCTGAAAAGGTGGCTTGAAAAAACGGTGCACGTGAAATGTAGGTATACGTTAATGATTGAAATCCATCAAAAGAGAGGGTGAGAGTTAGAAGCATAAATAAATACTGGTCACAACTTATATCAAGTACTTGACAATCAAAATCTTATATAAATTCACAAAACCAAATTAACTGATTAATTTGAGATTTGAGAACTTTTTTTTTTTGAGTATTTTATGAAGTTTAATGTTACCTATTTTGGTTGCATTTTTCAGTTCTGAATGTATATCTTGTATAAACATTAAATTTATGATTGCACTAATCTTTAAATATGGTTGATAAATCAGGACCGAGGAACAAGGATTTCGTCCAGTCCTTTAAGCCCTAGATACAAAAATTTCGCCAAATTGCAATTATTTACTTGTCGGATGTTCCAATCCACTTACTTTGGTCAGACCCCAATTACAAAAAATGCAGCCAAGGTAAACTGCAAATTACTGGGCAAGGGTACTTACATCCAGACACTCTTATTTGATATTTACACGTTTTTGTGAACTAAAATCTCATTGTTTATTGACCCGATTTTGGATAGAGAAGGTGTGTGGAAATCAAGTAGGAGTTTGTGAATATCATTTTCCACATGGATATAATTTTCAATAAATTATTACGCTTGATTGTAATTAAACTCAGCAATTACGGTTTCAAATGTGAGGATATTTCATCTTAAGATGCATCTTGATTTCTTAAAAATGTTTCTGTATGTATAAAAGTATAAGGAAATGTTATTATGCTTTTTAAATTATTTCATAGACTTGTCACTTCCAGTTAACATGTATTTAGTCCAATGTTTAATTATTGAAGATGGATCTAAAACTAGGGAATTGCGAGTTTAGGAAAGGGAAGATCGTAGAAAACATCTCTCACATTTTATCAAATGAAGTTTTTCGTCTCTCACTTTTAAAACGATGACTCTAGATCCCTTAAAGAATCAAGTTGACCAAATTTGATCCGACCTAGATTTCCGATCACTCAATTTTGTGACCCAGATTTAGTCTTTTTTTTTTTTTTTTTGAGGTGCAAAAAAGGCATGATCCTCAGAAATATGTCCACAATCCCTGGCCCCTCAGCCAATGCCCTCAATGCATCAACATCATCTTCACCGTATGTGCCAAATTGCATTCCACTTGCAGGCTTCCTAAACAACAGATAAACCTGGAAATAAGTAACATGCATCAGCTATCATAAAGTAAAAGTTCATGATTTACAAGCATCCCAACATCGAAACATTAGTTCTAGTTGACAACAACATAATAGTTGTATACTTTGCTTCGCCTACACTAGGATGCTCATTCAAATTATGAAATTCAAAGTTCTAGGACATCCAGCCAGCAAATAGGTACACGTGCAGCAATAATTCTAGGCAACTTTGTTCAAGGCCAAAAATGGATGTGGATTGGATAATTTATTTACTAACTACAAATATAATCTCACCATTTTGCCTATTAAAAAATGATCATATGTGGGTCATGTGCTGGATTCATACTAAAATGTGATGGGAAACCTAAACTGGGACTGAGTGTGGCCATCTTGATTTTTAAAAGACTAAAATTAGTATTTTCAAGAGGGATGAATAAATTTATTATGCGAAATGTGAGGAATGTTTTGATTAATTTTCTCTTCAGGAAATTATACAAAAAATCAAAAAGTTAAAGTTCATAACAAGAATCTAAAACAAATAGATTCGAACAGACTACATCAAGTTTGAGAAGGGCTCAACTCAAGAAGGAAAGAAATAGCCACATCAATGAAATTGTCTTCATCTCCATGCAGGATGTACCACAAATATAATTGAGGTGCAATATTCTTTTTGTGGAAAGATGATGACGGTTTGAAGGCAACCGGTAGAAAGGATAGAAAAAAGTGTGCCGTAAAGATGGATATAGGACGAGTGGTTTAATTACAATCCATACAAATATCTAGAAATTAGGGATGGTCACGGTTCAGATTTGAACCGGAACCAAACTGGTAGTTTATTGAATAAAAATCGAAATCGGATATGAGAAACCAGAACTGAACCGAAATCATAACCGTAACTAAAGGTTACAGTTCAGGTTCATAAAAAGTTTGAAGCGAAATCGGAACAGACGGTTTAAGAACCATTCAAACCGTTTAAGAATATACTTATATCCTGAGTAGTTTGATCCCTTTGTCTCAATTTAAAATTCAATTTTAATAGTCAGCATACCAATAGCATATGTTTTATTCCATCAACTTATTATCCCAATTTATTAGTAAACATAGCATAACCAATTTAGGTCCAAGTCCAATGTAGTCAAAGTGTTAAAGTTAAATTAATCAAACTATTAAGTTAGCATTTGATAATTCTTGGAGTTTGATTAGCTATTATGGCAAATACACAAAGGTTATTTTTTTTAAAGGATCAAGAAAATAGTCGTCGCAAAATCATAAAATAGCAATTTGTTAAATAAAAAATATATGTATTTTTTTCTTTTTCCTTGCCAAATGATAATTAAAAAATTCATACTTTTTCCTACATTCATTGTCATATTTACTTAAAATCAATTTTATAATAACACGTATTTCAACGTAACTAGAAGAACTAGAACCGGAACTGCGAGAAATTAAAATCGTAACCAGACTGGAACTGGAGGTTCAGGAATGGTAACCGTTCCTATAAGGGTCGATTCAGATTCCACCTTTTAGAAGAATCGGAACCGTAATTTTTTAAATCGAAAGCGCGGTTCTGAAACCGTGGCCACTCCTATCTAGAATGGTTCAAAATAGATAAATATCTAGCAAGCTTAAGCATTTTTTTATCCACTAATTTGTTTCTCTAAAATGACTTGGGTACTATGATGCAATTATACACTATTCCAGCACCAAGTCAAAGTAATAGAGAAAAATAGTTTTTATCCACTATTTCATTAACTTATTGTTGTCAGCAAAAATAGTTGCAACTAATTAAAAAATAAAATTATTCCAACATTTTTTGCAGACCTAACGAATCAAAAGATATCAAACAAAATTGACATACTTGGATCTGGGCTGTCTACACAACAGTTGACAGCTTAAATTTGCTATAAGAGTCCACGAGAAATTTGGATCCTCTAATCAAAATTTGCAAGGAAGGATCTAAATTTCTTCTAGACCTTTATGGTAAATCTGGAAGTCAATTGTACAGTACGGTTTCAACCTCAATCTGATATACTTCGGCGTATCATGCTCGATTTTTTCTAACTCATATGTTGTCTAATGGGAAAATCATTTTTTTTCCTGTAGTGTAAATCCACTTAGTTAGCAATGGACTTTCACTCCTTTCTTCTTTTCTTTTCTTTTCCTTTTCTTTTCTGCTCTGTGAAAATAGTAAGACCGAGTAAAATAACCTGACTAGTTTTAATTGCTCCTAGTTATAATTGCATTACACGACTTCAGTTTTGTCAAATTTAGTTCTGAATATTGAAGCCCTAACTAGTTTCTCTATTTGCAGTAACATGTTAACAGCTAAACGAATGCAAATGGACACTGCTTTTTGGGTAAAGAATGGGTTGCAATACTCTATCAACTCATTTATCTAATTTGCTGAGTACCTGTTTAATAATCCATTTAGTACTTAAATTTACTAAATTCAAATTTTAATATGTTCAAATGCATTTTATAACTAAAAATAAAATATCTAAATTAATTAAGTGGTACTAAATTTTTTAAACAAAATTTATTACAAAAAAAAGTGATAAACTATTTACCAGTTACTAGCATAATAAACATTTAAATGTAACATATTTAGGCTTTTAAGTATTGAAAATGCTTTTAAGGTATTTGGTAGCTGACTTTTGGTAACTCATGGAGCCTATTTTTGGTAATTTAAAAGTAATTTTGTTAAAAAGCACTTGTGTCAGAAGTGCTTTTTTATAAGCCACCGCAATTCTAAACATTACTTGGTGTCAAAAGAGTTAGGCACAAGATTAGATAACTATGTGCAGACAATTTCTATCATCACATGATTACATCCACCTACTTACAACAAAATGACCAAAAAAGGGAAATTTTGGCAGAAGGAAATAGAAGATCCAGAATTCTTAAGAAGGATGAAGTAGCTGTCAATCTAGTCTTAGCATTTTAAATCTCCAACTGTCAATTTTTACTATGTAGTCTAATCATTTTATATCAGGTCGATTAAAAACTTGGAAAACAAAGTTGCCCTGTATATTTATTTGGACTTCGCAATGTACCAGAAATAAGGTGGGGCTTCTGGAAGACTCTTCCAACTTCTCATCCATCATTTTGACGAGCACCAAAAATAGAGATAACACTCATTTCTTCCATTTTGAGAAATGTTATTTATACTTCCATTTTTATTAATCATTTTCTCATTATTATTATTTTTACTCCTACTATCATTTTAATCATATAGTTTTTGTTTGTTAGACAATATGATAAAACAAAATGATATAAAAATCATATTCCCATTATTATTATTTTTTACTCCTACTATCATTTTAATCATATAGTTTTTATTTATTAGACAATATGATAAAACAAAATGATGAGAGTGCAAATACAAAAATGGAGTGTAAATTACATTTTCCCCAATTTTTTATTTTCTGAACTTAAAGAGATGATAAAACAAGTGTTTCTCTTATTGATATCACTTTTCTAGACATAACAAGGCGTTAGAGTTAATAATGGGTTAGGGTGAAACTTAACCCTCATTCCCTCCCAAAAAAAAAAAAAAACAAAAGGACAAACTCAATGCATCATAGAGTTCACTTTGTGTCATGTCTTGAGGCATTGCAAGAATTCTTGGACGTAGACACTGTTTTAAAACCGTTGGTTTCGACCTAAAGACTGAAAGTTTCGATTCTTCTGAAAAGAGGAATCTCAATCGACCCTTATAGGGACGGTTACAGTTGTGGTTTCTGAACCTCTAGTTCTGATGCAGTCACGGTTTCAATTTCTTCCGATTTTAGTTTTGGATCCGATTTTTTTAGTTATGTTAAAATATTTGTTATTACAAAATTTATTTTAAGTAAATATGACAACGAATAAAAAAATATGAATTTTATTGTATTATCTTTTGGTAAGAAAAAAGTACATATATTCTTGATTTAGCAGATAACTATTTTTTGATCTAGCAACGGCTGTTTTCTTGATACTTTAAAAAAATAATTTTTTGTGAATTTTTCATGATGGTTAGTCAAAATCAAAGTATTATCAAGTGCTAGTTTAATACTTTGATTAATTTGACTTTAACACTTTAACTAGATTGAATTTGGATCTAAATCAATTATTTTCGAATGAGTTGGGATAATAGGTTGGTGAACTAAAATTGAGACTATTGGTGCTGAGTGCTAACTATTAAAATTAAATTTTAAATTAAGTCAAAGATGCTTAACCACTTAGGATATAAGTATATTTTAAGATGGTTTGAACATGTATTGAATCACCGGTTTCGATTCGAATTTAAGTTTTTTATGAAACTGAATTTGAACCTTTAGTCACAATTATGGTTTCGGTTCCAGTTTCTCAAATCTAGTTCCGATTTCGCTTTACTAAACTACCGATTTGATTTTGGTTCAAATCTGAACCGTGGCCACCCCAACTTAGAAGGATCTTGGCTATTTTAAACAAAGCTTGTGAAGTAAATTTATAAACTCAACAAATCCAAAACATCGTAGTGTAAATTTAATATTTTAAGCAATTTGGAGTAAAAGTTTCTTAAATCAAAGATAAAACATAATCATCAAATGGCAAAATTTTTGTTGGAAAATTGCAAAGATAATAATTCTTTAACAAAACACTTGAGTTCCATAAATTTATAATATTATTATCAGCACTTGGACTAAACGTGACCGCTTCAAAAATCATAGAAATTGTTTATATTACTCTTTGAAACTGTAGGTCCCGAAATGCAACCCAAGAAATCAACTAAAATTGTTCAAACAAACAAGTACTCAAACAACCACAATAATGATAAATGTAAACAATCTTAAACCACAAAGAATAAAGTAACAAAAAGGTAAAAGGAATTCAAACCAATCAAACTCCCAAGCTTCTTCCAAACTTGGAGTTGAATTCACCAAATAGCTTCTTCAATTGATGGTGACACTAACCAACTTGTACAAGTGAAGGATCACTCTTTCCTCACGCCAAACACCCTTTGGTTGAGCAAAGGAGTTTTACTACTCTTCAAGTAAACCCTCAACTAGCTACAATTGAAAACTCACCAACCAACTAACAACTATTTTATAAGTGAGGCAACCTTCACCAAGATTTTACCACTCCAAGTGATAGGCTCACCTTCACCAAGGTTTTATGCCTCCTATAGAGTAACATTCACTTGAGCAACCTCACAAACCCAACTTTCCCCACACCTATACAACAAACAAAGAAGATTTCTACCCAAATATTCACTTGTATTTCATGTAGGCAAAAGTCTTCCATCTTCTTGAACTTGTGAGTATTTATAGAGTGTGAGAAATGGCTTAAAGAAGCTCTTCAACGGTAAAAAATATAGCTGTTAGAAAAATGACCGTTGGAGCTGTCGGACGTCCGAACCCACCGTTTGACAGAACCAGTCAACCTGTCGGACATCCGAACCCCTGTCCTGCGTCCGACAGTATCGTCCGAAGGTTTGTTGTAAACTGTTGGACGTCCGAAACCATCGTCCGACAGAACCAATAGCTCATGTGTCCATCCTCTTAACCTGTCGGACGTCTGAAACTTGAGTGACCGTCAAAAGCATCGTCCGAAACTTGTCGTAAACTGTGGGACGTCCGAACCTCTGTTCACCGTCCGATCCTTGCGTCCGACAAGTGAAAACCTTCTCAATTCTTCTTGAATTGATTCCTTTCCTTCTTCAATGAGTCAAGGACCTGTCTTCACATAATTCTCACATAAAACATTAGTCCAATCATTATTTTGTTTTGTTATCATCAAAACCTAGGAACAAGGCCAACAGAAACCATAAATAATCTTCTAGGGGTTTAATTAACTTTTGCACCTTAATGATTATATCAAATTAGTATCCACTTAAAGCTTGACATTTCATTTAAAAGTTAATCTTTTTCCCATCTCGACGTTTCATTTAGAAAATTTTTTTCCCTTCCCCATAAATTTGGTTCTTACATCCTCATCCCTCCAAACAAATCATAATAGCCAAAAAAAAAGGGTGTAGACACCAAATTTTGACTATTTCTTTTGTTTTCCTATGTTTTTATCTATCAATGTTTGGTTATTTGTATTTGAATTTTCTAACATATTTTTCTCATTTTTGTAGGTTTTTCTAAATAAAAAAAAAAAAAAAATCATAAAAGCTTGACGGGTGAGTCAATAACTAGTCACAGTAACTCGAAAAAAAAAATGACGCTGATTTTTCCGTAAGCTTGGATCATCCTTTTCCAGCTGTATTTTCGATGCTTAAACGATAAGAAACCTATTTAAACATTCCCCAACTCACCCCTAAACCCTAACAACTGATCTAACGTTCAAGATTAGCTCACCTCATCCCAAGAACATCAAAACCCTTAGTTCTAGGTTTGGGTGGCTATAAATAGCTTAGATTAGGGTTTAACAAAGAGGGGAAAAATCTGAGAGAGAAAAAGAGGGAATTAGGAGAGCTTGGAGAAAAAAAAATCAGAGAAAAAACGGCTGGAAATTAGAGAGAAAAAAAAAAAAGGAAAAGAAAGAAGAAAAGAAGAGCTAGGGTTTCTACTTGAAGAAGCTTATTCTTGGAAGTTCTGGCCTCCTCCTCCGTTTGGATTAAAGCTTCCGGTTCAGGTAGCATACTTACACCCTATTTACTGTTTTTGATCGTAAAAATTATCTGATTTTTGGGCCTTTTGGTGGAACCAAGGTCTTGAGTAGTTTTTTCTTTTATTTTGGGATATTTGATGATGATTATCAGCTGTTATATGAGCATGTTGTGTTTATAAGGCCTTGGTAAGGCTATTAGATTGGTTTTTACGTTTAAAATTAGACGTTTGATGCTTCTGTGATGATGCTGTTGTGATTCCTGAGAAATTTCTGGAAAAATGTTCTTCACGTTTTGAAGATGTGAAGAACGCGACTACTACGCTGGATTAGTTCGCGTAACGGTCCAGCGTTCCTTGAATGTTTGAAGTTGTGAAGAAACGCGGATCTCTTGCGTGGACAACCTCGCGTAACGATCCAGCGTTTCGGTTGAATATTTGAAGATGTGAAGAAAGCGGGGCATTACATGCAGCCCTGTAATCCCCGCTTCTACAGCTTCTTCCCTTCCCTTTTGCCTATTTGATGATGCGATGCTTAAGATTTGGCCTTCTTCGATTTTATCTTGTTTTGACATGATCCAATGCTGATATTTGATACTTTAAATATATCCCTTTGCCTCGAGGATTTTGTCGAGATATTGTTCGAAAAAACTGGAAGCAATCTTCCGATGTTTTGAAGATGGGAAGAACGCGCCGGTTACGGCTGAGTCCGCGTTCGGTCCAGCGTTTCCCTTTGGACTTTAATTTTGCCTGTAACGCTTGTGTGCTTGTGGTCAGTCGTTTCTAGTCCGCGTAACCTCTCTGCTTTTTGTATTACATTGATATTTCCGCTCTTTTGTTCCGAATCTTACTCTATTTCCTAGTCTTGTCTATGATGATTGCGAATCTGTTTAGATACCTTTTCTTTGAATTTTGATTGGTTTTCCTTTAAATTGGTACCTTGATCCCTTTTGTTGACATTGAGTCTTAGATAACCATTTCCATCATCTAAGGATTCAATTAAGGCCTCACATCAAGGGATGGTAACTTCTTTCCCCTATTATGTGCTTATTATGTGTTTTTTGCATGATTTTGCATGTTTTAAATTAAATTTTCCTTTGCTTTTATTCATGTCTAGTCTTTATTTATGTCATTTAATTTTTGAGTAAATCATTTGGAGGCTTTGGATGCCAAGTTGTAATAGATAGGTTTAATTGGGCAAAAAGTGTATTTATTCTAGAAGATGTAATAGTTAGATTATTATTTCGCATTTCTTCCCCTTAGAATGTATTTAGGTTTTCCCCAATGTAATAATTAGGTTTTATATGCTTATTTTGCATGCTTGCATGATTATGTGTTTATTTGCTTTCCTAGGGCCTTGCATCTAGATATTATGCCTATGTGTTATGTGTTTATGTGTTTTATGTGTTTACTTGCTTTATTATCTTGTCTACATGTTTATTGTGTAAATATATTGACGTCACCACACTAGTCCAATGCTAGTTGTGGCCTTCTCCCGACTTCTCACTAATCCAATGTTAGTGAGAACCTTTGACGAGGGCTAGTCCAACGCTAGACCCTTTAAAGCGCCGTTCATGCATTAGATACAAATTTCACACTTTTTCACTTTTAGTGTTTCTTTCCCATTTCGCATGTTACTATTCTCCCTTTCCGTATGTGAAACATCTCATTTAGTTTTCTTTTTATTAGATTAGTACATTTAAGGCATTACCCTTTGAATTAGGGAAAAGAGCGAGTATGGCTTCCTAGCCTTAGCACGCTTTTATTTCCTTCTATGAAAAGGAAGATTCAAAGTCACGAATTTAGTCCCCCGCGCCCATTATGTCGCATTATCCCTCTTTAGGACATACATGTACATTATTTCAAACTCTATCAAATTCTTTCTTTTAAAAGCAACTTTCTTTCTTCATGTTTTAGCAATTCTAAAATAAAAAAAGCCACTTTTCTTAAAATTGCACCTTTTGAAAATCCAAGTTCTCATTGCATTTAAAATCGATCTTTTCAAAAAACTAGTTTCTCTTCTCTTGATATTTTATAAAAAATTGCATTTTTTGAAAACCCTACTTTTCACTTATTCGAGTCTCATCACTTGCATTTTTCGTGACCTCCTCGAGGGATCAAAATTGGATGACACAACTAATGTGATCAATTCCAATCACACCTCAAGGAGACATTTTGCCCCTCTCGATCCAACATTAGGTCTAGGTTTTGCATCCATGTAGATAACATCCAAATGTGATAAATTTTAAAGTTAGAATTAGGAAATTCTCAACTAAATCTTGCAACTAGCTTTGGCTAGGTTAGAAGGGTGCCTTAGAGACGAGTTACATCGAATCTTTGCCTTCCCTTCTTTCAACTGTGACCCCCGAACCTTTTTCTCTAGTTTTCAAAGACCTGGAGTCGTCTAAAAAGGGTTTTCTTTGTTTATTTTCATTAATTAAAATCTTTTGGGTGACTTGGTACACCTAAACTCCATACCAAGTGGCGACTCAAACTTTTCTAAAAAACCCTTTTCTAGACTTTTGTTTTTGGGTCCAAACCGTCGCATTTTCATAGTCCCATGACCCCTTTCCCTTTCGTTTTCAAAAAATCAAATCTTTTCCTTTTCCACCAAACAACAGCGTTTTTTGTTGTTTCAAAAAATGGGGCGCGACAACTTGGCGACTCCACTGGGGATTTTCCTAAGAGGGTCCGAGCACTTGATTTAGTTGATTATTTCTTTTTTCTAACTTTCTTATATATCACATTTGGATGTTTTAGGTTGCATTCTTTTCTTTTCTCTTTTAGGGTTTTCCCGTGCAAATCACTCCTTACACAGCATTACATGATGAATGAATTATTGTTTATTTATTTACTTGTACCGCGCCTTGCATTTAGGGGTGGGTATGCATCTACCCTAGAGCCTCGAAAATGCTTGATGTTTGAATCCCTCCTCTCAAGGGGAATCACTTTCATAATGCGCATATGTATTTTATTTTGACCCTACTTTTTTTACTTTTAAAGTGGCTTGTCACCACTCTTCCCTATTAGGATTAGGATCGATCCACTTGGACATGTGGCGCACGCGTAACGTAGCAATGTCTAGGGATCACTCAACCACCGACTTGAGGCATTTGGATTGATGACCTTTTGCCTTTGGTCCGAAGGTTTGGGAGCTGTAACCTTTATCCAGTCTAGATGCATTAGTGAGCTCAACCTCGTGCATCCATGTTAGAATTACCTAGGAGAGAGTCTACCTTACCCTATTGGGACCACTAGACACGAGAGGAGGATTCCACCCTCAGTTTTTTTTGTGCAATTTGTTGCTCCAAGCGTGTTATGTGATATCGTTGATTAAACTAACTTTTGTTGTCTTCCCTTTTCTTGCATTTCACAAACTATAGAAAATAAGAGTCTTGGCGCTCTTTTAGGACAAGCCATCCTTCTAGATAGGCTATTGCACGTTTAAATTTATATTTTGAATTTGAGTTGTAATTGCACATCACTTTTAGGCTTACCCCGGCATTCAAATGGGGCTCCTATAGGCCATGTTTCATTTTGCACCTTTACTTGCTGGCATCATGCATAAGCCATAGAGGGAATGCCACTTAGGGAATCCCGTTATAGGACTATACCCACCTCACTTCTCCTGGGTACATAACCCTTTATAGGAGATTCATGTTTAAATTTCAATAAAACTGGATAGGTGGGGCATTGTAGGTAAGGTATTTGACCCAGTTGGCGGATTCGGATGGATAGACCCGTGACGTATCAAACAAGCTCAGTTCCAGTAGAAATTCAGTTGTGGCGGACTTCTCTCACCAAAGAGATCAATCAAGTGGGGACCTATCTCGGACCAATTGGGATTTTAAGGACATAGAGTCGGCGGGTATTTGGTAGAGGCTCGATCCAACATGGGATCCAATGTTCAGCCTTCAAGATAGGAAATAAGGAATTTACTATGAGCATTGAGGAGGTATCTGGTCTTCTTAACTTATCAGTAAAGTGCGGTTGATATTCCCTGTTATACGGAAAGGTCGAAGTTCTGCCGTTTCACCGATTAAAGGAATCTGTGGTACTAGGATCAGATCAGAGTATAGATGTAAGGTTTTTGTTTGATAGGTTTGCTACGAGAGATGGATTTGACAAATATGCCAAAGATTTTTCATTCAATTCCAAAGCTGTCTGGGAGCACAAAAGACCATGGATATATGGATTTGTCATGGCGGGGATCTACTTATTTCCAGGAAGAGACGGAAAAATTGGTTTTAAGATCACCAAGCTTATGAATGACCTATTCTATGGGATTGGGAATCGACGAGGCTCTATAGTACCAACCGTGATAGCAGACATCTTCATAGCTTGCACAAATTGTCAAAAGGGGGTGAAATTCTTCCATGGATCGAAATTCTACACATATGGGCTATGGAGCATTTCAAAAGACAACTGCCCGCTCCTGATAGTTTGCCTCTAGTGGGATACAATTGGCTGATTACTCATCACAAGAGAGTGGATAGGTATGACCTACCGGGAATGCGCCAATGGGTGGATTTTCAACGAATACTGTTGCCGGATCACAAGGTTAGATGGGTATTAGATTGGACGGACTGCCTCGATCCGACTCTTCGCACAAATCCTCCGATTTTATACTGCTAGGAACTCAAGGCATTATGAGCTACACTCCAAAGAGATTTTTTGAGGCAGTTGGGACGGCTCAAGGACTACCGCCTCTACCAGTTTGACCAACTTCACTATCATTTTGACAAGGGAATTGCCAAATTCCCGAAGGTACCAATCACACAAGCATGGGAACATTGTCCGGGGACAAGGATATCGCTACATTCCACAACATAAAAGCAGTTGGCTCTGGTCACACCTCGCATGAAGGCTTGGGAATCGTGATGGAAGCATACAAAGGGGTAATGATGAAATCAAGAGATCACGGCGGTCATTGAGGCAAGGATAGAGAATGTGCAATTGAAGCAACCGCATAAGCAAACAAGGATTTGGTGATAAGAACAAGAAGATGTAATGAGGAGATGCTGAGGAAAAGAACCAAGTCTTGAAACGAAATGTGCAAAACTATATGACCAAGCGCATGAGGAACTACTCTAAAGAACCAAAAGATCGTAATAGATAGGTGAAAAAATTCAATGGCTTTGTACAAGAGCGCCTTCAAGAGATGATGTAGACTATGATGTTTTAGAATTTGCTAATGAAGAACCTTTTTCATCATTTCACAAGTGTCCAATTTCAGGTTTGATGAACGGGCCCCACCTTGAAAGTATTGCATCATGCTAGGCCTACCCTTGGCACAAAAGGGCCCCCCTCTAGGACATGCATCCGAATTACATAAACAATCACTAACTCCATCCTTTTTTCTTTTTTCTTTTAATTTCTGCAGCTTCCCTTTGGAAATAAGTTTCTAAAATATGTTTCTTTTCCGATTCAGGTGCTTTTAAAAATAGCTTCACGCAGAAGCCCCATCGTTACCCGTTCTAAAAGTAAAAGCTCAAAGCAGCCCGTAAACATGAGTTACTGGGAAGGCTCGGATAGGGCAGCTTTGGTCACTTCGCCCGACTTTGCTGCCACAGGGAGCTCGGTTAAGTGAAGTATTGGGAAGATTTAATGAAATGAAGCCGAGATGGTCGCACAAAGCAGATAATTGATCGGTGGTGGCAAATAATAATAGAGGAGGTGTCTCGGAATGAGCAGGGACTGTTGTTAGCAACCCCTGGTGACGGATAGTCAACTCCCTTTCGACCACTATTCAAACCACTTTTGTCCACCTACTTTAACCCACACGATGTTACTTTTTCTCATCACCACACCAATCTTCCACACTCCCTAATTACATCCTACTAAGCCCAACCAAAAGACAAACCCTCATTACTCGCCTCGGATCACTCTAAACATGCCTCCTCACCTTCCAGAGCCTCAATACCATGCCACTGAACCTTTTGTGTGGGATCTGACTTCCCAAGGAAGACCGGGTGTGGATGACCTTATTGCCGGTTGACAAAGATTTGCGAAAAGGCTGGATAAATTTGATGAGTTCATGAGAAAAATCAGGGACTAAACCGACATGGTGGTCTTGATTATGACGCGACCTTTGCCTATTTCTCGGCGTGCAGCCCCGCGGGTTTCAAGACCCCAGTTCACAAGTATGACGGAACCTGTAACCCCAAGGCAGCCTCAGATGTTTGCCAACAAAGCGGGCAAACCGCTAGATGATGAGAACTTGCCCATGCGTCTGTTCCCTGAGAGTCTGGAAGGGGATGCTTTGGATTGGTATTCAACACAGTCGAGTGAAATTAATTCTTGGCTGGATTTGTCAACCGCTTTTGTGAAGCGATATGAGTATAATTGTGAACTAGGAACCACGCTTGAGGGGACCAAGAGAAGGCCCCGAGGGATCACAAGTCATATGCCAAGCGGTGGAGAAAGTTGGCCGCTAAAGTTGAGCCTCCCATGACAGAAGAGGAGATTACACGTACTTTCATTAAGGCTCATGATCCGCCTTATTTTGAGGAGATCTTCCAATGACCGGGAGTTCTTTTACGCAATTGTCAACAAGTTGGAGGAGTATGATGAATTTGTTAAAGCTGGAAAAATTGTCAATGTGACCGCCCTGAAGCAGCAATTGGAAGCATTGCAAGGGCAGAATGGCGGTGGGAGGAAACTCCGTTTAAAGAAGGAAGAAGCTTTTGTGTGGGATCGAGCCCACCTTTGTGAGTCCGAGTAACCCAACTAGTTCAAGCTCATACTCCTCTTATCCCTACCATCAACCCGCTTATCACTGCCACCCAAATGTCTCATCCCGACCTATCCATTTGAATTCCCACCTATGTTTTCAACTTCCCAACCTATCTCCTACCCCCAAAACTATGCTCCTAGACACTGCCCCAGATCCGTCCCAAAATTGCTTTCATGAAAACCTTTTGAACTTTCACCGATCTAGGCAGCCCATTGACCGTTGTATGAGCAATTGAAGGTCGCTGGAAAATCGCACGCTGTCCCTCCCAAATTATATCCCAGGGACTCCTCACTGGTGCGACCCTCATGCCGTGCACCTACCATTCTCGGAAAGGCGGCCCGACATTCAACGATATCCTTGTTGGGTCTTGAAGCATAAAATTCAAGACATGGTAGATCTTGGGGACATAGTTAGAGAAGAAGGAATGAGCAAGAGCAAGCGTCAATAAAACCCTCTCGAGACATAAAACACCGTTGGAGTGATTAGCGTGGATGAAGAGTTTGTTGACCCTACCAGTTCATTAAAGAGGAAAGTGAGGTAATGGGAGTGGATCATTTGAGAAAAGGAGACTTTACGCTAAGGAGTTCTTGACCACGAATATGGAAGATATTTTTGAAGGAAAGTTTAATCAACCGTGCAGCAAGAAGAGAAGAGCCTTTTGTGATAGAGGTGGACCCCTCTGAGTCATGCAGTGCTGAAAAACCTTTCATTCTAGAATTGCCAGAGCCAGCCATACTTGAGTACCCTGAACAAATGCCTGTCAACAATTTGCAAGAAGTGCCATGGAACTACGATGAATCATCCCTGCATTTTGAAAACAAGGACATGGAGGAAAGGGTGACGCCATCACAAGGATGCGGAAGAGTCCTCACTAATCCAGAAACTAGTGAGAGTCCCATGCCACCTAAGCCACCGTGGTGATCCACACAGACCTTGAATTTTTTGAAAATGTTGAAACGAAGCGAATACAAGATTGTGGAACAATTGGATAAGATGCCCGCCATGATTTCCATCTTGAATGCTTTTGACGTCGAACTTCATGGGAAGCTTCCTCAAGATTTTGAATGAGGCTCAGTGCCTAAGGATCCTGTGGAGAAGTTCTCACATGTCATTGAAAGCGTGGCCGCTAATCACATCTACTTCTCTGACGAGGGATTTGACTGCCGAAGGGATAGGGCACAATAAAGCTTTATATATATCTGTGCGCTGCAATGGAAGGTTGCTACCAAGAGTGCTAGTAGACAATGGATCGGCGAACATTTGCCGTGAAACACACTTGTAAAACTAGGGTTGTCCGACACCAAGTTGCGTCAGCTACTATAGTAAAGAGGCTTGATGGTGCAAGGAGGGAATCTATGGGAGAGATGGACCTGGTCTTGGAGATGGGACACTTAATTTCAAGTGGTTTGTCAAGTAATGGATTTCACCGGCGTCACAATATTTTGTTGGGCGACCTTGGATACATACGGTTCTTGCCTTCTCTCTTCATCGGATATTGAGGTTCATCATGAATGACCAACTCGATCCGTGTTTGCGAAGGTGATTGCACCATGGTTGTCAACCGGTCCAAGGATGAAAGCGTCAAGAGAAACTTAGTCTCTCACCATACGACATAGTTTTGGGATGGGCCCAATGGTAATCGCCGTCAATCATGTTTGGAGCTAGTGTGATGATGGCCAAAGAAATGATCGGAGGATTGAGATGGGAAAGGGCCTTGGAAGAAATTTGCAAGAATTCGAGCGGTTGAAATGCCAACACAGAAAAACACTTTCGGACTCGGTTTTCATCCAACCGCCAAGGATAAGAAGGAGATGAGGGCACACAAGCAAGCGGAGAAGGAAGGAAAGCGGTCTACATCCCGCCTTGCACATTCCCTGCAGAGTAATCATATCAGAGGTTGAAGAAGAAAAGTCTGACGAGGATATAGAGACGGGATTATCTCAACTATTTGTCGGGGCTACCCTTGACACCGATCCTGAGCAAACTGTGGAGTTTCCTTTGATTTCTCAAGAAGCCATGCAAAATTGGGCTGTCGATTGTCTGCCTACTCGGAGGAGGTTTCGGTAAATCTGAGGGGATTGTCCTTAGAAATGAATCATGCTTTAATATCAATCATGTTTTCGGAAAAAATGCACTTGTTATTTTACTTATTGCTTGTTTAAAATTATGTCTTTAATTATGCTTCCATGTTACTATCTGTCATCTTGCTTCTTTGCTAAATGAAATGGAATTTCTCTCTTGTCCTTCAGTTATGTTCCACTCATTTTATTTTCGCACATTTATTTTATTTCTTTTCAGATGGCCTCAAATAAAATCATTTGACCCTTTGGATATCACCACTTTGGAATTTGATGACTGCAGTCTCGATATCTCTCATGAATATGAAGTTTTAGAATCTGAAATTCAAAACGAGGGCGATACCGGGGGAGATCGTGAGTATGAATCTATTTCAAAAACCCTTGAACAATATGAGGAAAAACCCAGGCCGAACTTAGAGGAAACAGAAATCATTAACATTGGAACTAAGGCAGAGGTTAAAGAAGTCAAAATTAGTATTCATTTGAACATGGAGCAAAGAAGAGAGATGATTGAGTTCTTAACTTTGTTTCAAGATGTGTTCGCATGGTCTTATGATGATATGCCAGGGATTTCTACAGACATCGTGGTACACAGACTGCCTACTGATCCGAATATGCCACCCGTAAAACAGAAGCCCCGCAAGTTTAAACCAGAAATGAGTCTTAAGATAAAAGAACAAATTGTCAAACAGTTGAATGCTAGGATTATCATGGTATCACACTACCCTATATGGCTTTCCAACCTGTCCAGTCCCTAAGAAGAGTGGAGAGGTGGTGTGTGTTGATTCTGAGAGATTTGAGAAGAGCTAGCCCTAAAGATGACTTCCCACCGAACATTCACATCCTTTTGGACAACATTGGGCATGAGATCGAATCCTTTGGAGACCTGTTTACTGGGTATCATCGATTTTGATGGCAGAGAATGACCGAGAGAAGGCTACTCATCACGCCTGGGGACTTTGCTACCGAGTCATGCCACTTTGGTTTGAAAAATCAGGAGCTACCTATCAGTGAACCATGACCACCTGTTCCATGATATGATTCACAAGGAGATGGAGGTTTATGTTGATGACATCATCATCAAATCAAAGAGTTGAAGATCATTTGATTGATTTGAGAAAGCTTTTGGCGATTAAGGAAGTACAATTTAAAGTTGAATCTGCAAAGTGTGCCTTTGGGGCTCCGTAAATTGTTAGGATTTATTGTCGCTAAAGAAAGGTATAGAAATAGATCAACAAAGATTAAAGCGATCGGAGATATGCCAACCAAAACCAGGAGGGATGTGAAAAGCTTCTTAGGAAAAATAAACTTCATTGGTAGATTCATAGCACAACTAACATCTACGTGTGAGCCCCTGTTCAAGTTGTTAAAGAAAAATGCACCGATGGACTAGAATGAAGACTGTCAACAAGCCTTCGATAAGATCAAGAATTATCTGCTTCATCCCCGGTCCTAGTACCACCAACGCCAGGGAGGCCTCTGATCATGTATTTATCTGTGCTCGATGAAGCCGTGGGGTGTGTTTTGGGACGATCGATGAACCTGGAAAGAAGGAGAGCCATCTACTACTTGAGTAAAAGTTCACCACCTATGAAGCTAACTATTCTTTCTCGAGAGGAGTTGTTGTGCTTTAGCATGGGCGCCTCAATTAAGACATTACCTACTCGGTCACACCACTTATCTCATCTCCGTTCCACCCCTCAAGTATTTGTTGGAGAGCCGTGCCAATGGACGGTATGGCTAAGTGGCGATGATGTTATCTGAATTTGATATTGTCTTTACCACGCAAAAGGCAATAAAAGGGCAAGCAATAGCCGATCACTTAGCAGAGAACCCAACGGAGGACGACCTCAGCCAAACTTGCACACCTATTTTCCCGATGAAGAGATCTTGTTTGTCGGTGCATGGAAGATATGGGTGAACAATATCAAGGATGGAGGTTATTTTTTAAATTTGCTTCAAATTCTTTGGGTCGAATCGGGGCCATACTTGTCGTCGGAGGAAAGCATTATCTACTGGCCAAGCTACAATTTCCTTACTAACAACATGGCTGAGTATGAAGCTTGCATGTTTGGATTAAGGATGGCATTAGACATGGACATCAAAGATTTGATAGTATTCAAGGATTCGATTTACTTGTGCATCAAACTCTCCAGATTGGGTGACCCGGATTCAAAGATTATACCGTATCCTTTGCGAGCCTACCCGATTTGATCAAGAGGTTTAGAGAATTGGAGCTTAGACACATCCCTCGCACTTTCATGATGTCTTTCGGCACGCTTTGGCTACTTTGTCTTCAATGATTCAATATCCAGATGAACTAGTGATCGAGCCTATACAGATCCAACTCCAAGAGAAGCCTGCACATTGCGATCCGCAGGCGAACCTCAGCGGTCACCCTGGTACCATGACATCAAGGAATTCATCAAAACCAGTTTATCCCACGGAGCAGATTCAGCCTTGAAGGATTTTCACGTCGGATATCTTCAAAGTTTTTCTTGAATGGTGAGGTGCTTTACAAGAAGGCGTCGACCTAGGGCTTTGAGGTCGTTGATGAAGAAGGCTGGTTACATGATGAAGGAAGTACATAAGCGGTGTTTGTAGCCACACATGAATGGACACTTGTTGGCTAAGAAGATCATGAACGGGTTATTTTGGCTTACTATGGAGCATGGCTGTAAATTTTGTTGAAAGTGTGTCAAATGCCAATTGCATGGTGGCGTTATACATGCCTCCTCTGAGTGCATGAGTACCACTCCTTGGCCATGTTGATGTGGGGAATGGGCGTAAGTGGAGCTATTGATCCTCCTGCTTCGAATGGGCACCATTTTATTCTAGTGGCCATTGAATATTTCACTAAATGGGTGGAAGCTACATCTTACAAACGTGACTAAGAAGGTAGTAGCGATTTACGTGAAAAACAATATCATCTGCCGTTTTGGAGTGCGAAACTTTGATCAGGATAATGCAAGAACCTCAACAACGACATAGTCAGCGGTGCAGTGAGCAGTTCAAAATCAAACACGAAATTCAGCTATTTATAGACCTCGGATGAATGGAGTCGTGGAAGCCATAAATAAGAATTTGAAGAAGATCATCCATGAAAATGAGAAACCAGCGCGATTGGCATGAAAAGTTACCTTTGCTTTGATGGCATATAGGTGCAATCCGAACTTCCTGGGCAACACCTTACTCTCATGTATGGGGACCAAGCGGTATTACTGCGAAGGTTGAAATCCCTTCTTTGGCGATTCTAATGGAAGCTCAATTGGGAAGGCTGAATGGACTAAGCAGCGTCTGAAGCATCTTTGATCGATGAAAAGAGATTGAATGCCATTTGTCACGGGCAATGTTAAGAGGATGGCTGGGGCTTATAACAAAAAAAGTTAGACCTCGCGGGTTTGAAGTACAAGGTTTTGAAAGCGATCCTTCGTATAAGGGAAGCTAAAGGAAATTAGCTCCTGGCAAGGGCGTTCATTATTCAAAGGTGCTACACGGAGGCGTTGGTTCTCATGGAGATGGATGGACAGATTTTTCCTCAACCAATCAATTGAGACATGTGTAAAGATTTTTCATATGATTGAGCAAAGTTTTCTTTAGAAATTGCCGCAAAAGGTGGTTCTGAATACCGACCTTCTTCCTTTTTTGTTTAAACACTTCAACTCCCCAATTTTCCGTTTGACCTATAAAGAGCAGTTAATTATTTAACAAACCCAAGTGGGGCAATTTTGTATTTTGAAAAAAAAAAAAGAAGAAAAAAAGAAGAAAAAACATTTTAAGAAAAAAAAGTGGACCAAACCTGGGGCAAATTTTTCTATTAAAAAAAAAAAAATTTTAAACCTGTTGCTCTACACTAGCCTAGTGTTATAGACCCCCTTTTGCAAAATTTAAAGAACTTTCTCAATCAAAAAGACAAATGATGCAAATACATTCCCTGAATCTTTGTCAGAAGGGATTGTCTCACTGATGCCACCATTTTAACAAACATGTTTAAATTGATAAAATTGGGGTTTAAATCTGTCTATTTCACTATCAGTCAACTTTAGTGCAAATCTGAAAGGGTACTAAGGCAAGTTTTGAAAAGCAACGGTGCAAACAGAAAGGAAAGGTTCATGGGACAAGGCAAGCCGGTGATTACGTCTATCAGGGTTTACCTTATATCAAGCACTCCCTTGCCGTCAGTAAATTCCAAAGAGATGATATCCAAAAGGGGTCAAGTGCGACGCTTTTGTTTTAAATGGTTTTCCTGAGTTTGGCCATTATTGATTTAAAATGCCATGTTTAGCATTCATTCTATGGTCATGATGTCATTTTAAAATAAAATTGTTTCTTTGCACAAACTTTTACACATATTTTCATCAAAAGGGCATTTTCGTCAAAGGACAATCCTCTTAGATTACCATGAAGGTATGGGTGATATGGGTTCAGAAGCAAGCGAGCGCGAGCAGTCTCGCACCGGTCAAACGAAGGAATTCGGTGACACCGTTCGTCGGCGTCCAAGAACTCATGTTTCTGGTTACTTTCGAGATAAAGGGTCAAGCGGTGGCGTTATTGTACTTTTACCATTTCTTTTCTTTTGCGAAGCGGGGACAAGTATTGTCGGTCAAGTCGAGAGACCGAGCTTCATTTTGAGTCATGTCTAGACTATATGATTAAATCATTTTGAAGATTGATTAATTGCAAAATTGAGGAAGGACAAGTGCCTTTTGGGAAAATTTGGGAAAATGGGGTTTTCATCACATACGCATACTAGGTGTTATATAACCAGTTCTTTTGATTCCTTTCTTACGAAGCATTGGCATGCCTCGATGTTCCTTGAGCAATCATGCCCCTTGGTGATGGTGGAGGTTGAGAGGGACGATGGATCCGCTGATTTGCAGTTCATTCTATTCTTACTTTATTTCTCTTTTTGTGTTTGATCTTGTGTTCTGTTTTTTTTTAGACATAGGTTTAACTGTTAGAAATACTTTTGATTCATTTGCTTGCATCAGAATGTGTATATTTGTTTAAATTGGGCTCTTATGTGCTTATTTATGTTTGAAAAAAAAAAAAAAAACTTTGTCTAAATTACACATTTGCCCAGAAGTTGATTTGTTCTTCAAAATTTGATTCAAAAGGTGCAAATGTCCAATCATTTGGTTTACAATTGCTTTCATCCTACGAAATAAAGCCATGTGATCGAAAAATCCTTTTTATATCTTACCGAAATAATTGTTATGTGATTTGACATTGGCATTTTAGAAAGTATGTTTTGTAAAATAGGAAAAATTATGCCTCAATTTTTCTATTAAATGAGATTTCTTCTTTTATTGGATTTTACAAGAAAATGATTGATATTGTTGGCAAATGATCCTTTTCAAATTGATGTGAAAAAAAAAAAAAAAGAAAAGAAAGAAAAGCAAGAAAAGCGACAAGTGAGAATTCAAAGTTCTACTCAATGATTCTAGTACTAAGCTTAAGGAGGTTTAGCATCTACAAATGTTAACTTTCGCGTAAAAGCGGTGCTTGTAATTACTAGTATGCAAAGCGGTTTGAAAAGTAAAATGTTGAGTAACTGGGATCTTCACCAAAAGTGTTGATTTTAGCGTCAAAAGACATCTTACTATTTGAGCAAGAAGGCATATGTCGAGTAGCAAGAGTCTTCACCTAAAAGTGTTGATTTTAGCGTCAAAAGACATTATTGCAATTTGAATAAGAGGATGTGTTTGATGAAATCCTTTTAGGAGTAAAATCTGAAAAAAAAATATGGAAAAGGTAAGCTTGATTTGACTATATGAGTCGTTTGATTGCAAAATTTGGTGAAAGTGAAATCAAGCTTGAATTGTTAAAATTGAGGTATAATTGTCTTTCTTTACTTGACATTATGAGTACTTGATGCAAATTGAATAATTACATAATGATGTTTTGCCTAGTTTATGAGGATTTGGGTTTCCAAGATCGCGGGTTTATTTCAATCCATAGCTTGTTTTGATGAATATTCCACATCACTTGAGAACAAGCAATGCTTCATAAGCATAAGTATCTCATGAATGTGTTTTATTGCATGGTTCGATACATTTTAGTCATTCTAATGGTCAAGCATTGTGATCACAAGAGTTTTACACTTTATAAAAAAAAAAAAAAAAAAAAAGAAGAAAAGAAATTTTGAATTACCATGGACTAATTGGTTAATATTTCATGACTCAAGGGTTAACAATTCAATGATTGACCTTTGGGGCAATTTTGTTTTTTTTGAGAGAAGTGCTCTCAATTTTGGATAATGCATTGAAATTAATTTTTTTGCGGAAAAGATTCTGGATCGAATCGATGGCAACATATGTGGATTTGTCAAGATGCGGAGGAAGGGTTTGAGTTACATTCTTCAATTTTCCAAAATCCATCAATTCAAAAAAAAAAAAAAAAAGATCAAAAAATCAGAATTGCACCATTTCATCGAGTGCATCATTCGGCATTTACTTCTATCATGTTTGAACAACTTGTGTTTTATTTTTCAAGTCATGCTTAATCCGGCATTTATAGTACATTTAGTCATTAGGGGCGGGTCCAATCCAATTTGAATGCGTGTGTTTGAGTCATTCGGGGCCGGGTCCAATTCCGGCTTGAATAGTTTAGTTTAGTCATTGGGTCTGGGTCCAATCCCTTTGAATAGTTTATTTGATCATTGAGGCTTGGGTGCGATCCAATTGAATAGTTTATTCGATCATTGAGCTTGGGTCCAATCCATTTGGATAGTTTATTTTAGTCATTCGGAGCTTGGGTCCAATCCCATTTGAATAGCTTTATATTTGCATTTTCCACCTAGTCATTAGATTTCAGGGCTTGAGGTCCAATCCAGTACAAATAGTCTAAATTTGGGAACAATTTAAATTTACATTGTTCTTTGTCTCGACCTCGCCGGCCGATACCTCGACACCCGTTTCAATTTAAATTTACATTTGTTCTTTGTCTGGACCCTTCATGAGACACTTCTACTTCTATCCCCCACCGCTTCAATTTCAATTTACGATTTCACGGCTCTTTGTCTCCGACCTGCATTACTAGCGAGACATGGCTTCTATCCTGCCATAACTGATTTAAATTTACGTTGAGAGTCTCGACCTCCGGCACCAGCTATCCCCGTTCTTCAAGTTTAAATTTACGTTGGTGAGTCTCGGACTCATGCGTGCCATTCTATCCCCACCCTTCAATTTAAATTTACGTTGGCTGCTTGTCTCGACCCTCACCGACCCACCTTGGGCACTTCTATCCCCCCCCTGCTTCAATTTAAATTTACGTTGGTGAGTCTTATCACGACCTCGTGAACACCTTCTATCCCCGTTCTTCAAATTTAAATTTACATTGGTGAGTCTCGACCTCCGCATTTTCCCTCATGCCTTCTTCAAATTTAAATTTTTGTTGGTGAGTCTATTGTTATAGTAGGACCCTCACATTTGGGAACACCCTTCTACCTCCCGTTCTCAAATTTTACTGGTTTTATTCATTTCATTATAGTTTATTTGCTTGGAACTACGTTTGACGATTCTCATGTCGAGATCGTAGGCAACTTCCCTACAGTTGGTCCGTTATGTTTTGTTTAGTGAGGTGACAATCTACCATTCTGTTGTTTACAATGGTTTGGTCAACCAAGCGGCCAGGGTAAGTATTTTGGTGTCTACGTCTTTGTCTAGACTTTCTTGAGCTTCAGGACAAAGAGGGGCAAACTATGAACACCAAATTTTGACTATTTCTGTTTTCCTATGTTTTTATCTATCAATGTTTGGTTATTTGTATTTGAATTTTCTAACATATTTTTCTCATTTTTTGTAGGTTTTCTTAAAAAAAAAAAATAAGCGTAGGACTATTCTAGCGGGTGAGTCAGTAACTAGTCAATGCGATCGAGAAAAAAAAAAATGGCCGGATTTTCCAGAAGCTTGGATCATCCTTTTCATTTGTATTTTGATGCTTAGCGATGAAACCTGAAACATTCCCCAACTCTTTAAACCAACAAGCGATCTAGCGTTCAAGATTAGCTCACACTCATCCCAAGAACATCAAAATAGTTCTAGGTTTGGGTGGCTATAAATAACTAGATTGGGGTTTAACAAAGGGAAAATCGAGAAAAAAGAGTGGAGGCTTGGAGAAAAAAATTAGAAAAAAAAGCGACTAGAAATTAGAGAGAAAAAAGGAAAAGAAAAGAAGAAAAAAAAAGCTAGGGTTTCTACTTGAAGAAGCTTATTCTTGGAAGTTCGGCCTCATCTCGTTTGGATTAAAGCTTAGGTTGGTGCTATGCCATACTATTTCTTTTTTGATGTTAAAATTATCGATTTTGGGCCTTTGGTGGAACCAAGGTCTTGAGTAGTTTTCTTTTATTTTGGGATATTTGATGATGATTATCGTTGTTATATGAGCATGTTGTGTTTATAAGGCCTGGTAAGGCTATTAGATTGGTTTTCACGTTTAAATTAGGCGTTTGATCTACGTGATGATCTTTGTTGTGATTCACGAGAAATTTCGGAAAATGTTCTTCGTTTGAAGATGTGAAAGCATGGACTACTTGTGATTGGTTCAATAGCGGTCGCGTTCCTCTTGAATGTTGAGAGGTGTGAAGCAGCGGGATCTGCGTGGGGCAACCTGGCGTAACGATCAGCGTTTCTGGTTGAATATTTGAAGATGTGAAAGAAAGCGGTACATTCTGGTAGGTCGCGATCCCGTTTCTACCACGGCGGTTCTTCCTTCCTTTTTCTTTTTATTTATTGATCGCCCTCTTTAAGATTTGGTGATTTATCTTGTTTTGACATGATCGAATCGTGTTTGATCTTTAAATATATCCCTCTTGAGGGATTTTTTGTCGAGATATTGTCACGAAAAAAGCTGGAAACAATCTTGCGATGTTTGAAGATGGGGAAAGCTCTGTGGATTCTGAGCAGAGTCAGCGTTTGGATCAGCGTTCCCTCGGACTTTGATTTTACTTTTATAACCTTGATTTTGTGTTGCTTGTGGTCGGTCAGCGTGTCCGTAACCTCTCTTTTTTTGTATTGATTGTTCACTGCACTCTTTGTTCCAGTCTTACTCTATTTCTAGTCTTGTCTATGATGATTCAGAATGTTTAGATACCTTTTCTTTGAATTTTTGATTGGTTTCCTTTGTTAGTGCCTTGATCCCTTTTGGTTGAGTCTTAGATAACCATTTCCATCGTCTAAGGATTCAATTAAGGCCTCACGTCAGGGATGGTAACTTCTAATATGTGCTTATTATGTGTTTTGCATGATTTTGCATGTTTTAAATTAAGTTTTCCTTTGCTTTTATTCATGTCTAGTCTTTATTTATGTCATTTAATTTTGAGTAAAATCATTTGGAGCTTTGGATGCAGTTGTAATAGATAGGTTTAATGGGCAAAAGTGTATTTATTCTAGAAGATGTAATAGTTAGATTATTATTTAGCATTTCTTCCCCTAAGAATGTATTTAGGTTTTCCCAATGTAATAATTAGGTTTATATATACTTATTTTGCATGCTTACATGATTATGTGTTTATTT